>QKMX01099169.1:0-13508 GCA_003401595.1 Venustaconcha ellipsiformis | reverse complement strand
TAGAGTGGTCTTCGTCGACTACGACGGACGAACAACAACAGCTTAGTGTTGTTGGTTGTGTCAGCTTCTTTTGATGTTGAGTGCAAGTGATGACAGGTCTTTGATTGTGCTCATACACTGAAGTGACTGCCATTTGTTGTTGGCATAGTTGGGTTCTTTGATATTCTTTATTTGGGATATTTGTAGATGTGCATGAAATTAAATATATGCAAACATTGACAGGTAAAATTTGAGATTTAAATAACTTTGAAGATGCCTTTTTTCTTTCTTGCAAAACCACAAACATTACGATTTGTGTTAATTTAGGAAAAACTAGACAGCATAAGAATTCTTCTGGTGAAAAGTTTGTGTCGATATGACTTTCTGTTGAGGAGAAATAGCGTTAACAAGATTTTCTAGATAGTGGTCATATACCATAATGGATCTCAGATCGGACTCATTTTCGTGGTCAACAAAACATCATAAGAAGTCTTTTAAAAAGAAAAAAAGAACATGTTTATATTCAGGGGCAGAAGCGAAAACAATATTTTCAAAATGGCTACCATATTGGAGATCAGACCGGCACCATTTTCAAATAGGACTAACTAATGCTGTCTTCTGGTGAAAATTACATTTTGATATGACCTTACTTTCAAGAGAAGAAGCGATAACATTTTCATGGCAGCAGCTATTGGATGTCAGATCGGCCCCATTTTTCTTTGAGCCCAGCTAGAGATATGACAAGATGACTTGGGATCGTGGGAGAATGAGTGGTCTAAAGCATTTGGTTTTATCGATCGTTGCCATCTCACCTCTCTTTGCATTTGTTCGAGTCTTGGGTTTGGCCAATGCAGGTATGTGAGAAACATTGCCTGTAGCTTTCCGTGCGTCAGTGGCTCTTACCATCATTTTCCCAGTTTCTTTCTCCACCAATTATACTGGCCTCCATATGTATTCTTATCTTGCGCTGTGAAATAGCATTGAAGTAGTAAAGTGGAAGGACGTTCCTGGCTCACTAATCCCTATTTCTTTTTTTAAAAAAAAAACAAATACGAATATGCATTTTTGAGACCTCTACTTTGTATTTTAATACAACCTAGGTTAGTGAGACATAATAGTTTACACTGGCTGCTCTGTGGTTGGATTTATTATTTTATAACTTTAGACAAAATTTCACACAACTTTTTTTACCTATTGTCAATGTCTCAAATGCAGATATCAGAAATATTTTATTGTCAATATGATAGAGACATAACTTTACTCTGAATGCTGCTAGTCGGTATCCAACTATTAAACTTATAGCTGTAACCGTGCAACTTGACCAGACTTTTCTTGTCACGCTTTTTGATTACACTTTCGATAACGAAAACATCATCTGTTTTCTGTAGTTCTTGTTCGTAAAAACTACCATTTACAGGTTTTCCTAGTAGATCGTTTAGGGCATATGTAACAGGAAACTTCATTAGAATTTTATCAACGACAAAAATGCTTCATTCCAATTTGGAGTAAATATTTTTTCAAATACTTTTTTGGCAGAGAAATTCTAACTTCGTCTCGTAAATGTATGCCTCCGGTACATATTTTCGTCTGCTAATATAGGATATTTAATTGTGTCAATATGTGATATTTTGATGGATTTGTGTTTTGTTTTGTTGTAAGCAGATACTATCTTTTGCAAATCATCAATATATCTCTTTAGGGTTTCATTGTCATAAGTTTATGGATTCTTTCAATTAGTGTTCAATTAAATCGTTCAACAATAATGCTCTTTCCCTCATTTCCCGTAACATTATTTTTTATATCGTTTTGCGTTAGAAAATGTTCAAATATTTTATTCAAAAAACTCTACGGCGTGGTAAGTCCTTATTTTATTTGTCGCTTTCCGTGCTAAGGATAATTTGTTTTAACGCATCCGTTATCAATGTTCCTGTTTTATCGACAACAATTATACTGAACGCTTATTTGCTAAAAACAACAAAAAAAAACATTTGACAAGTATTTCTTATTATCATTAAACTGAGCAAGATTTGACATTTCTAATAGATCTATTACAAAAATATCAACGGTATTCGATACAACCTTAGGTCGCGGAAATTTAGATTTTTCGGTTGATGTAATTCAATTGCAAGCTACTGCATTACAGGCCTTCCAAGTGGGTCTTTTTCAAGTCTAGGCTCTCTGCGCGGATCTCTTTCGAGACCAAGTTTGTACTTCGTTCCATTCAATCCTTGCACTAGTTTTCTGTCAATACGTTATCGCAGGCCGCTCGTCTTTATGACAGATAATTCTTTGAGCATTATTTTATCACAACCAAGTTTGTCTTGTTGTTATCGCAATAACAAATGTCGTGGTGTATTACGATCGCATCAGCTTGATTTTGTTTCTTGCCCAGGCAGTGGATTGTCGTTTTCTATTATTATATTAACTATTATTTATGTTCGTCTAATGTCCAACCACCTTTTGGTTTTGGTAATTTACCAGTAAGTTTGTGGATATCAATGCCGCTGCCAATTACTTCTCTATGATTGTAGGATTGGCAGTACGTAACAATTTCATCTTGTTCAAGAACTAGGTCTCGATCACATTCACAATTCCATGTCACACTTTTCATTTTATAATTTTCTGTAGAGTTTTATTTTAATCATTAACCATAATAACTTTATCGACTGACTTTGTCAGGAGGGGAATTATGTTTATTCCCGATTCCGACGACGAAGTCTTTGACGGTGTCGCCGCTGGTATTTCGTAGACGATTGGCGTTTTGTTTCGTCAAATTGGCGTTTTGTTTCGTCAAATTTTGTTTGAGAAACATACTTTTCTTTTACCTCAAGTAGCACGGATACTTTTTAACATGATTATATTGTATTTTGTTTTTTCTTGTTTTTTCGTCTGTTGGACGTTTTAATTTTGCACTTAAGACAATATGTTGTAATTTTATATTCGATGGTCACACAAAATTAATCGCGAGCGATTTTTATCGCCAGCGCGTCATTTTCTATATCAGGATATTTATCAAACTGCAGAATGAATTTGAGAAAATCGGAATACCATCCGGAGGCGGATTTCTTCACACTCGCGGACATTTGCTAAACAAACATAATGCAATAATATCCACAAGCAGACGTTCCAACTGGCTGTAGTTGGTTGAAGAATACTTTATTTTTTATATTTGTTCTGATATATTTTTTATGGCGTCAGCTACCCAGTGTGTGCCTGATTCGTCATTGAAATTTTGTGTATTAATTATACACGATCCACCTACTGGTGCATTGGATAATTAATCTTTAGAATACAATCCATGAAATCTTTTTACTGATTTTAGTATTTCAAGTATATCGAAATTGCGTAACTGTGATGACGTTCTTTTCAACGTCTGGTTCTTGGTAGCATTAACCCGCGACCTTTGACTCTCCGGCCGAGTCCGAGAAGATTTTTCAGCAGGATGCATGCTACTCCCGCCAAATGTGGAGCTATTGGAATAAACCTTCCTTGCATTTGTTTTCTTTGTTTTCCTGACCACGAGGAACTCTTTGCGTTTGTTGTTGTTTGCTTTGTTTGGTTTGGGGGGTGGGGGTCGTTTTTTTATTTTGGGTGGCATTTTTATTTTTTAATGCCAGACAAAACTGAATGTTCGAAGAACGTCAAATTGGAGTTTTAAAAAAACTCTACGTTTAAAGTACGTTAAGCATGTCACAATTTTTTGTATACCGTCTCCGGACACTGCCTTAGTTACTCACCATACTAATCCTGATGCTTCTGCAAGTCATAGCGCTCCCAGTACCGGAATTATTTTAGTTATTGTTGTTTTGCTGATGTTGCAAATGCTGGTCCTAGAAATCAGCTGTAGACCACATAGCGGTTGACCATTGTTGTTATTTGCACCACTGATAGGTTAATAACAAACTCTTTACCTCGATTGAGTTTATTGATTTGTTGCTGAGTTAGCTTGAATTTTATTTGACTGACACTTGTTCCTGACGAAATAAGCGCTGGAGATACCTTTAAAAAAACAGCACGACATTTATCAACAGCTGCCAAACAATTTTGTAATCTGTATTTGAGTCAGATGTATTTCTTTTGTAATATATTATGTTGTCGACTTTGTCGTTGCCATTGTTGTTTATACTTGTTTGCTAGACAATATTCAAACAGTTTGCTGGATAATACTTTAAACTGTTTGCTAGACGATCACACTAGGACAGTCATTCTGCCTTTACTTTCATCAGCTGTCAAGGATATGTCGTTGTCAACTAGCGTTTATATATTAAGTATTGCAGATGGAGCTCCGCCAAATATCCAAGTAATTTCAATATCTGCTGTAGATCATATAGCACGTTCAGAATTCTTTGATACGTAAGAGTAAAAGATCAAGTAAAGCACACGAAATTCCTCAACAGAGTTTTGTGATCCGCTATCTGCGTCTTGGTAGCTTTGCATTGCTTCCATCAAGTACGTATACGATCGTGTAACGTTTTTATCAGCGCCTATGTTGAAGTTGCATTCTATTGCTTGTTCCGGGTACTGCTTTGGGTTAATTCTTTGAAAGATTCGTCTGACATCAGCATTATCAAATAAGGCGTTGTTTAGCAATTGACCATCACTTTGTACCTGTTGCTGAAACACAACAAACAAAAGTCTTGGTAACCGCTCGCAAGGAACAGTTGTTATTCTCCACGTGTAACTGGTACTGTTTGGAACTGCTGTTTGGTATTCTTTGCTTTGCTGAAATATATCTTTTTGTGTACGTGGTTTAGCATTGATTCAAGTTCTTTCGACTTGCTTATTGATGGAACAATCCGCGGTATTCATAAAGCCAATCTAGAAATTACAAAGTGTGAATCAGCTCCACCGATTCGAAAAAGGCGATCACATTGTTCTGCTCGATCAAGAATAAGAGTATGGTTTTAGTCCACGAAAACTTTGCTGTAATCTCGGCAAAACCCGAATATTGTGCTCAGATGAATCAGTAATGTTTTTTGACGAGAATCTGAGGAAAAAAGCTTTTCGCTTACTATAGGCTTCATTATATCATTGATTTCAAATATTTGCAAGAGCTAATCTTTTTGAATCTCCTTTTCTAGCAGCATTATCAGCGGCTAGATCTGCAATAAGATTATTATTTATCTCAGCATCTTCAACACCAAAACTCGCTCGAAATGGCTAATCCAGTTCAAGTATCTTTGAACCACGTCGTGTTTGTTGCAGTTGATCTCGAATAATCATCGATAAACGAGACAATGTTAAGGATTATACTTGCTACAGGAAAGTGCATCGAAATATCTTCCACTGTTTGATTGTCAAGTTGGTAACGTACACTTCTAAACAAGCTCCAGCCATTATTGACAAGTGCAATTTCTGTAACGGCTGAAATATTATCACCAGCGGCGTTTAACACCTGTCCGGGCACTTCTAAAATCGCTTTATGCGGTAAAAGAAACACATCTTGGTCTCAAGTATTAAAAATTCTAACGCCGGCCTTATTTGACTCGGTTTAGTTTTTGTCGAGATATTCAACGTACTCAAATTCAGTTGGGACGTCGTCGGTATCAACTTCTTCTTTAAGGTCAACCTTTTGTCGACATAATTTATTCGTAATCTCCACACAAAATTCTTTAACCGCCAATGGACTTGGCTTGACTAAAGCAAAGGTATATCCACGACCTGTCTTGTTTTTCAAATTACATCCTTCCATTGTGGTAATAGTAACTTCTTTGTTGTGGCTATCATTGCTTGTTTTGTATCTTTTGTTGGTGATATAGTTGAAATTACTTGTGATATCTACTGCATGGTTGGTTGAGTTGAGACACCTTTAATTTTATCTTCAATCTTTTGTCCAACCACAGTACCTGCTAAACATGAAGATGCTGCTCCGGTCGCAAAAGTTTTTCACTCATCAACGGCAATAGGTGCAACATTTTGTGCGATTCCTGTTATATTTATTTTAATAATAATTTTTTCGGTACAATTTTGTTGCTTCAGTTTTGTTATCTGATAGTTCTACAAAATTCATCCAACCAACTTTGTTAGAGAGTCTCCAACCAACTTTGTTAGAAAGTCTCAGTAATTCGTTTAATCAACAGAATGTAGGTGTAGGTAATATGTTACAATTTCATTATTAAGATCCAATTTTCGCCCGGACTGATCTGTCAGTTGAATTGTAATACTTGATATCTTAGCTTCAAGATTAATAGAATAATACATTATCTGACAATGTGTAACTTGCATTAAAGATCCTGGTGGAATGTCTGGCGAAAAACTATAAATTGTTTGTTCTTGGCTGACATTTGCTGACTATGATCCTGGTGCAATTGAACAATTAATTAAAATTGTGTTTATCAGCGTTATGTTAACAGGAACATCTCCATCATATGTTATTGTCTTTACAACTGATCCATATTTTTGATTTTTAAAGCCTCATAACGACGCAATACTAGTTACTGGTGAAAAATCAATTAACATATTGTTTTTTAACTAATTCTGACACATAACGCGCTATAGTCTGGTGTCAACTCAAAATTTGTCGGCAACGCCAGCATTTTTGTGATTAGTTCCTTAATTGTCTTGTTGATGTCTGTTACATTATACGCACCTTGTGGCATTTTGAACGATGTTCATGCACTTGGATTAAACGTAAAAGCGTAATTGTTGCCTGTTTTACGTTGATCATTCCATGACATGCTGTAGCAGAAATTAATCTAATTGTCGATTAGGATCAAGCTTTTACTGTCAATAGACAGAAACGTTTGCGCCGTTATTTTTCGTTTGAGAAGAATCAAGTGATAACGTTATTGATATCATCTTTTATTTATTTTAATGAAGAACAAAACTTGTCGTTAGAGAATAATCAAGTGATAACGTTATTGATATCATCTTTTATTTATTTTAATGACGAACAAAACTTGTCCACAACGAACGTCAACCGACCAATTAGCTGTGTAAAATCTCGTATTCGTTTGTTGTTAGTAACCCGTTTGAGCGTAAATGATCGATTATGACTATGATTTCGTTGTCGATTTCAGTGCTTACGTTACCAGCTTCATTTGATGATATCAACAACATCAATCGCTCAACCATTTCCGTATTTGTTGTAAAAACTCTAACCGCGGATTTGCCACCGTTAACACCTGGCCACGTTTTTTTCTACTCGATCTTCGTCAAGAAGTTACACTACCGTACTTAATTTTTTTCTGTGGTTGGTAAAGCCTTCTTCATTATTTGATATGTTTCTAATAACTTTAAGATTAATCCCGGCAATAATACCATGTCGATATCTATTGTACAGTCCGATATTTGTCTGTTGTAATTTCCTCGTCATTATTTGAATTGTCAGCCCGTAGTTTTTTCCAAAAGTTCGATTAATTTCTTTGTTTTTTGTGTATGGATCATTTCTAATGTTATAAACGTTTTCTTAGATATTATAGCTAGTATCAAACATGTTGTACTCTTGATCCGTAATTTTATTGTGTAAAACTTGCAAGCCAATCATCTATTATTTTTCTGCGCTTAATTTATTTTTCTTGCTCAATTTGTTCCATTATTCCCTCGTCAGTTTTTCAAGTAATTTTTATATGGTTCAGCTTGTTTCACAATTTGTTTCACAATTTGTTTTTATCAGCAGTTTCTGTTTCCGCTCTCTGTTTTTCTCCAAGTAAACATAACAAACCTTTCTCTAACAATTTTCTTTAGCTCGTCGGCAGATAATGTTGGTGTATCTGGTTGTTTTCCAAGTACAGCCTCTTTACTGATTTAAAACGTTTTGCAGTTTCCTCTGCCACATCAAGTTGTCCTTGACATTCTTTCTGTACGCGCTTCTTACAATCCGCTCTTTTCTTTAATAAATAAATTTTTAGTTTGTCCATTGTTATTGTACAACGCCACAAAATTTTGTGGTGACTGTTGGCTCACGTTCCTCAAAAAAAAAACCCACACCCATTAACCTTGTAAATGTCCGTCTATAGAAATCTGTCAATGCAGCAGCCAAACAGCTTTGCCGGATCTCGTGCAAGTTCATCAGATAAGAAAAAGTTCTATTGTCTTTGGTCGCTTGATGTTTCAGCTCAATAAATTTAACTTTGGTTACGTGTCCGCATTGCTCGTTTTGCAATATATCTCATATCAACATTGTCTAGTCCATGAAACAGTATGAAACATCCCATATTTCTTCGTATAAATCTGTTAAAGTTATAAATCCCTTGCGCAAGATAAACCGCATACAATTATTTTATGTTCTGTCGAATCAAGTTTGTTTACCAGAATCAAATCTTCCCGTTGTCTTATAAAAAAAAATATATCCTACGTATTTGTCGTGTTGTGGATTAATTGTATAAAGATTTATTCGAGCGTTGTCAAAGTTGTCGTTGAGCAGAAGATTCATTAGCAAGTTTGTCTTGCCAGAGCATGTACGACGAATATTAAGATGATGACAGTCGGGTAGATCGTTGTTTTGTTTTGTGATTGACTAATCCTTCGGTATCAAAGTCTCAATATTGAAATTGTTATATTTACCGCCACACATTTTGTAGTACAAATTTATGCCTGCATTCTAATGTACGTGTTAAGAAAAACAATGAATTTTTTCACGAAATTCGGAACAAGATTAACAAGTTCTAAGTCAGCAGACACAACTCTAACAACAGACGATAAAGAAGATCTATCCGCGAGCGTTAAAAATTATGAAGATACAATGGCTGGAAAATTGTCAATGTGAAACCAACGAGTGATCGATATTGAAACAACATACCCACCAGTAAATGTGAATAGCACAAGCGGTAAGTTATGCGCAGCTAAAATATATAAATGAAAGACAAGTGCTTTATTAATTGTAACATTGATTTGTCAAGTAAAACGATTATCGGGTTGAAAACTGCATATCCACCAGCAAAATATTGGCTCAAAGTCAAGCAATAGCTTATCTGCAGTTGAGATACATAGATGACAACAAGCTTGATAAGACAGGTGGTATAGTGACTGGAAACATTGCTATGTATGGTAAAAAGATTATTGGACTATAACAAATTTTTCCAACCAGCTTTGCCAAATACAAGTCAGTCAGCAAGTTACAATTAATTAAAATCTGTATATGATGCTGCGTTACAGAAAACCGGCGAGACAATGACTGGTAACCTCATAATGACCAATAACGCAAAAGTAAATGGATTTCCAATAACTTAGCCGCTAGATAATGATACTGATGCTATTACTTGTGCTCAGTTAAGAGGAGCACTCACTTTACATTTGTCTGGCGATACAATGTCTGGTGCGCTAAACATAGTGGTTAACAAGATAACGTCAACGTATATTCTGGATCATCACGCTGATTTAACCAACAAAGCTTATGTTATCTCTGTTTCAGGTGGTGGCGTAAAACAAACTACAAACAATAGACTTTGATTTATGATAACTGCATCAACACAATACCCTGGCTATTATCCTCATCACGCTTTCCTCTTTACTTTTGTTATTAGCGGCGGTCAAGAATGGACAACAAATGGTGAAACCTCAGACTTTTGGATTAAGATAAAGTGTCCGTATGCTGTTTCCATCTGGCAATTTCAATTTCGTGGTCGATTTTAAACTGTTATTGGTCGAATATACAACTAGATATTGCATGAATCAAACGATGCATAATACAACAAGCACGTATATTGCAACAGCTCAATTCTTTCAAATCTCAAACCTCAAATTAGCTGTCAAATACTTGAATTACAGAATCTACATCAACAACGCAGAAAGTTCGTTTCCTAGTCTGACCTCATTTCAAATTTATGCACTCGATGGTCAGGTATGATCGTAACAATTACATCGTCGTGATCATATGTAATCAAATATTTAAAAAATAATGCCAAACCAGCAATTATAACTGTAGCTGAAGAATTTGATGATAATATTCTTAATCCTGATAAAAAATGTTTCTGTCAAGGATTCAGCATCTAGTGATAGAGTGTGGTTTAAAAACAGGATAAACTAACTTTAAAAAACACTTTATTTCAAAGGTATAAACAATCCAGATGTCACAGATAACGATTATAATTTTATTCGTGTTCATAAAATGCGTGGACCTCAGCTTAAAGATACCATACAAGATTTTGATATCATAAACAAATACTGTCGTTCTAAAGATTGTTTGGAAAAACAAACGCGTGTTGAGGATTTGTTATTAAAAAATTGTTCTCGAATTATCAAGAGATAATACAGTTCAGATTAATTAATCAAATTTATCAAAAGCACTAGTGCATTGTGGAATAAGTCCAGAACAAACACGAATTAACAAATTGCATAATGATCTTGATAATTTGGCTAATTTAAAAAATTCAAAGCTAACCAAAAAACAAAAAGCTAAACGATAATTTTCTCAAGCGAAAACTTTTAAAGACCTTGGTCTTGTTTACAACGATAATAAAAAAATCTGCTAGAGGTAGCTGACAATCGAGATAATGCAAATAAATTAATAGGATCATATATTGACGTAGTTTTGCCTCTGATGATGAAGGAAAAAACAGTTGAAATTAACAATCAAACTTCAGGAATATGTTTCAGCGGCCGTGACAAACTAAAACTTTCGCTTGTTAGATTTGACAGCAGTGAATATTTCAGATATCTTAAGCAATTAAGTCAGGAGTTATCAGCAAGGTGTTAACTTCCATAATCCGATCTGTCAAAAAAAAATAAACAAAAATAACGATAAATCTTGATCGGGTAAAAGTATTTTCTATTGGTAGTTAATATCCGCTTAATAAAATAGCAATGAAAGATTTGTTCGAACGCCGTCGTCGAGTAAGTGGCAGAATAAAGTTCTGTCTCTATCATCATGACAATGAAATCTTTCTGATATCTGCATTTGAGACATTGACAATAGGTAAAAAAAGTTGTGTGAAATTTTGTCTAAAGTTATAAAATAATAAAGCCAACCACAGCGCGGCCAATGTAAACTATTATGTCTCACTAACCTAAGTCGTATTAAAAAACGAGATAGATGTCTCAAAAATACGTGTTTGTATTTGTTTTGAAAGAAATAGGGGTTAGTGAGTCAGAAATCTCCTTCCAATTTACTACTGTTAAACCCAAAACAACAATATATCTCTTCTGGTGAAAACAAAATATAAAAAACTCAATTTGACTTTCCTTCTATTGGGAAGAGCAATATGAAGAGTCATAAGATGGCTGCCATCCTGGAGATCAGAACACGCCATTTTCATTTAGGACCTACTAGACAATGTAATAAGTCTTCTGACGAAAACTACGTGTCTGGTCATACGAAGTCTCATAATGTAAACCAAGTGCTAATGGCGGCCATACTGGAGGTCATGTCGCCTCATTTACATTTAGGACCTATTATCCAACATAAGTCTTCTAGTGAAAACACCATGTTGATGTGACTATATAGATGTAGCGATAACAAAATTTTGCAAGATTTCTGCTGTAGTGGACATTTTACTGTCAGATCAGCATAGTTTTTATTCAGAACTAAGCAGATATCATGGGGCAACTATAATAAGACGTTTTAATATGTCCGTTTGCGGCCAGCTTTGATACTAGCTAGTCTTTGCGATGAAAGTGTGTGTCAAGTTTCATGTCAATTTTATAAAGAGATTGGGAGCAGCAGCGAAAATAAATCTTTTCTAACGGATGATGGACAACAGACAAAATACCATCCAATCGGCTCTTCTGGTCTATAACCATCAAAGCTACAAATTACAAACGGCACAATCTTATTGGGCAACAAACCTGAACTAATTCAACAGCCTTTTTCAGTTTATATAAATCTACAGGAACAGTTAACGTGAGCAACAAACACATCAATATTTAATTTATATCACTGTCCAACACTGCTCTTTATTCAGGACCAACCAGCCCTTACAAGAACAACAATATAAATAACAGCCAAAAATTAACATTTTTTTAACATTTCTGTAATGTTAACTGTCTCTGCATTTGACTGGTGAAACTGTTACGTTTGGTTTGACTGGGTCAGCTTTTTGGTACCTCCACTTTAACATTATGGGTTTAGGCTTGGGCTCTACAGCCTTAATGACGAGGAATATTGTCAAATTATTGCCAATATAAATAGACCGTATGATTGATTTTAAACCTTTCTCTATTCTTTACATACTGCTTTCTTTCTCCCTCATTAATTCATCTTTTGACTCTACAGTATCCCCCTTGTCGTGAATCTTAGAATCTTATTCAGTACAAATAATATATTCACGTTGACTTTAAAAATATTCAGCCTTTGATGCACGTCATGATTTGAAATTTATAGCACCTTTGAAAGCGAAGTGGGAGCTTAAGCTGAAAGGGTTGTATCTTTTTAATGTACTTGGCTACAAGTTTGATAAGGAACATTTAAAAACCAAAGTAGTTTTATTTTCTCGTTTATCTTAAGCTGCTGTAATTGTAGGCTAAGGCTTTATAAATCTTAATGCATTAATATAATCCAACTCGTGGAGCTGTTTTCCTTTAACATGCACGGTTAACTTTCACATATATCTTGATGTCGCTAGGCAATATTGACACTGCATAAGCATTTGCTGCTTAATATAAAACAGTAAGTGCTTGCTGTCACTAATAAACAGACACTAATTAACACATACTAGTACCCAAAGTGACATACTTATTGAAATAAATGCTACTTTTAAGTTAGAATTAGTACAAGCTACTTAATCATGCCTAAGTAATACGTATATCACTGATACATAACAAGGGATAAAATTATCGTCAAATACATATTAGAAATAAACATCCCAATCAGGCAGATGAACTAAATTCACAGAAAGCTAAAATTAATCAACAAAAATAAATAAATAAACCCCGAGTTGACACAATCATTACATATACCATTTTTTTAAAAGTAGATCTAACAAATGTATTGAATGTGAAAATACATGAATATATTGATAAACTAGAGGAAATGAATAGACAATACGTAAAAATTTGATGATAAATAAAGATTACATTGAATTTCATAAAGCATTTGATTCTAAACATGAGAATATTGAAGAAATCATGGTAGAACAAATATGTCCTTTAATATGACTGAGGATAACGTTTTGTTTTTATATCGTTATAAACGTTAAGTCATATGTTAAAATCCAATTTAGGATGTATCAGAATATATGTTAGAAAACGAACCTTCCTATAGAAATGACAACTGCAAAACATATATAGACTATCTGTCGCATGTTAGTGAATTTTTAATTCGTACTCTATGGAGATTCGAACCCAGGTCCGCGGATAAACGACACCAATCGCCTTGCCTGCACACACGAGCTCATATTCCCTCGTGACTACGCAAACATCACCAAACAAATGATACTACTCAATCGGTGATATATGCACTCGTGTGTAGCAGACACTCGCATACGACCTAGTAATTTTATTCTCATTTATCTACACAGTCATTCTGGATGCCTATGAAAAAAAAATCAAGATATATATAATTAATTATAGAGAATTATAAATATACGCCAAACAGAACGGAAAATTCTATCCATGGATTCTATAGAAGAATGCTTGATAAAAGTAGGCAGAAT
>QKMX01099160.1:0-13860 GCA_003401595.1 Venustaconcha ellipsiformis | reverse complement strand
TATATACACAATACTTTCTACTTACCTTAGCAACTAGTGGTTTTGTAACCAAAAGTATGCATAAAAGCCCACTAAATGCTGTCTTGAAGTTTGTTTTATACATTTGTAAACTTCACTGGCATACGATGTCCTTCGTCTTGAGTCAATCTACCAACACCAACGGGCAGATACTATGTCGATCGTTCTTTTCGAGTCGATCTACTTACACCAATTGGATTTACATGCACATAATTTTAATATGTTCGTCACATGGATCCTTATGATGTTATAGTTGAATTGATTTCGGAACCAATATTATACTACTGATTGTTTTCTTGAAAGTATACAGTTATTATCTAAGTGACTGACGTGTTGTGTTTTGTTGATGCCTCCTTTAAAGGCTATAAACTCGAAACTGCTCAACATACCAGTCAGTTATTATTGGATCTCTTCGTACACTAACAACTGTACTGTGATAAGAACATTTACTAGAAAAGCATTGAACGAAGAAAATATATTTTTTGAATCAAACATTATCCAGCAAATTTGAGCCAATGTTTTATGTCCGCGACACATATCTAAACCAACCCTTCTGTATAATTATATTTACTTGAGGCATGCACACAGTTTAGACTATGCTTAAAATACTCATAACGAATTCGATTCGTTGCCGTGAATATCATTATTGACTGATTATTGGTTCTTTTTACTGAGTAGTTTAGAACATTCAGTGTAACCGGATAAACAAATCACAGTCAAAATCAGATAATGAATATTCAATAAATGCTATATCATGGGTCAGTTACAGTCTTTTAGAACAAAACATTAGATATTATTGAAGTTTGTGTTATGTACTTGCCAATTTATTTTTTTCCTTTTCATTTTTTAATTGTATTGTTATAGTGAAACTGGAAGACTTTGCCGAAAGGTTTTTATTCTGAGTTGTAACGTTACTTGATATAGTTGCTACAGTACCTTGGTGTTTGCAGTAAATATTTGATTATAAAGATCGATGAAATTCAACCCATATTTTAAAATAGTATTCAGTATGGAAATGATCCACAAATATATTTTAAATCTGACCGAAATAGGAAGACAATCGTTTTATCGTACCTGATAATTTTGAGTAATTATTACAGTTCAAAATGACTATGTTTGAATCAAAACTCAGGCCTATTGCATGTAACGTAAACAATATAGGTTCAAGTAATATTTGCCTTTAGCCATTTAAAACCTTGAAATTTCAGGTCAATACACTTTCACGATCATACGAATTATTCAAATAATGTTGCCTCAACAATTCCTGGTTAGATGAATTTTGAGTAAAACATCACATTTTCGATAACATTACAAAATTTAAGATACCATTAGAAACTTAAGACACTATTAGACAGTAACACCATTATACAGTTAAAGAACTATTAGACAGTAATGCCATTAGACATTTAAGACACATTAGAGAGTAACACCATTAAATAGTAACACCATTATAAGTTAAGGCACCATTAGACAGTGACACCATTAGACAGTTAAGACACCAGTTGGTTGTAACACCATAAAAACCATAAGATATTTAAGACACATTAGATAGTAACACCATTAGATATTTACGACACATCAGAGAGTAAAACCATTAGATAGTAACACCATTATATAGTTAAAACACCATTAGACAGTTAAGACACCATTAGACGTTTAAGACACATTAGAGAGTAACACCATTTGATAGTAATACCATTATAAGTTAAGGTACCATTAGACAGTAACACTATTAGGAAGCTGAGATACCGTTAGACAGTAACACCATTATACATTTAAGATACTTTAGAGAGTAACACCATTAAATGGTTACACCATTATAAGTTATGTCATCATTAGAGAGTAACACAATTAGACAGTTAAGACACCATTAGACACTAACAACATTAGACATTTACAACACATTATATAGTAACACCATTAGATAGTAACACCATCAGATAGTTAAGACACCATTAGACAGTTAAGACACCATTAAGTAGCTAAGACATCATCAGACATTAACAGTATTAGACAGCTAAGACGCCAATAGGATGGCAGAATCATTTTTGTTACCTTATATTTGCTTGTAAAACTCGTTGCGAATAATTTAATTTCTTCATTTATTTAACTTGTGCTTTTCACCCAAATACATTTTATATATTTTCAATACAATTTTTGTTGCTGCTCTTAAAGGTTACCATGGTAATTTCGAAGGATGTTTATTACATATGTCTGTTTAAAATACAATTATTTATACGTCTATGCATGACATTTTTCTCCATAACCTTTTTAAAAATCAAAGACAAGCAGTTCAAACTGTATTATCTGAAGTAGTCGTTGTTGCTCAAATTTCTCATATGCACGACCTGCGTAGGAAAGTGACTGCCATACCTACGAAATGCACGGAATGATGAATCTATGACACTAATTTGATAACATATACATTGTTTCAGATAACAGTTTATAATTATTGTTGCCTACTACATATAATTGCAGTGAAGGCGTGATCACATGGACTACATATCATTTATAATGTGATAAATACTCTGCTACGGAATTATTTCACTTCTTCTATATTTGGCTAATGGAAGTCATACACAAAATATATATGAAACCGTTATTTAAGAGAGTTGTATATAATACGAAATCTTTTGTGCTTGAAAGCGATCTGCTGTCTGTCGTCTCTTTTGAAAGCAAGGTCATTGTGTCAGGCGCCTCCCTATAAACTTACTCAGTCATTCAAAAAGTGTTTTATTCTTGTCGAATGAAATAATCTAGAAATTGTATGGGTATTTTGCCCCAAAAGGTTCTATTATCTGAAGTGACAGTTTTGCTACTTATGCGATTGACGACAATATTTGATATCCTAAGTAAATTTAATTAGAGTAGTTTAAAAAGTAAAACAATTGAAATTTATCACGCTCTGCAATAATGTTATTGACAAATACTGTAATGAATTTCAGTTAAAGGTTAATTAGGTCTACAGCGTGGCGAAAAATCATTATCAGTAAGTGGTATAACCTCCTACTGTGAAGTTAAACGCCATTGTTGAAAGGTCAAAGGAATCGAAACGAAATTTTGCCAAATGCGTAAGAGCTACATAAAAATAGAAGAGCAATAATTCTTTACTTGCAGTTATAGTGAACAAGGCTGAGGATGTTACAAGACAAACCTCAGTATATGTCATAATGCATGGTTTCTTTCACTTTGTTTATGATTGAATGTAAAACATTATCTAGCCATGAATTAAAGCAAAAAGACGATGTACTAATAAACGTTTAGGCGACCTATAGATCAAACCAAACTGCAATACATTCTGACAGAGTATGAGCTGTGAGGAGTATGAAATGGTATGAGCTGTGAGGAGTACGAAATGGTATGAGCTGTGAGGAGTATGAAATATCATGAACTGTGAGGAGTATGAAATATCATGAACTGTGAGGAGTATCAAAAAAGTATGAACTGAGTATTATGAAATAGCATGAGCTGTGAAGAGTATATAATAGCATGACATGTGAGGTTTATGAAATAATATGAGCTGCTAAAACTATGAAATGTCATGACCTGTGAGGAATATGAAAGAGCACGAGCTGTGAGGAGCATGAAAATGTATGAGCTGTGAGGAGTATGAAATAGCATGAGCTGTGAGGAGTATGAAATTTTATGACCTGTGAGGAGAATGAAATGGTATGAGCTGTGAGGAGTATGAAAAACGCATTATAAGCATTGATCATTTTGCAGAAAAATAACCAGTTTGGTTAGCCAAAACATACACTAAGAAAATATATATTTGCAGTTCAACACAAGAGCTATATGATGTAAAAATAAAGTTATAATTATAGCATATTGGTTCTTGCATGTCGTATTAATAAAAACTCTTATGAATTTGTGTGCGACTGATTCCTAATCAGTTGGTATGTGTCAGATAAAATATGTTGTTGTATATGATTAAGCTTAAATACCTATCCGAAAGTATCAGAGAGAGAAACGTATATCCCCTATATACATATTCCTTGCTATACTGAGACAATATCTGTTTTTGTTCCTGAACAATGTTCATAATTGGAAACAAAAGAACTGAATAACACTGATTCAGTTCCAAAGTCTACATGATTAAAAAGTTCAGTAAGTTTACATTTTGAATTGTTAATATTTGACCTGAATATTGGAACCAATACTAAAAATTCTTTAAAAACCTTAATGTTGGAACCAAATACCACAAAATGCTTCATTAAACCTTAGTATTTGAACAAAATTACTACATATGCAGTCTGCATTGAAAGATTATGAGATCACTAAGGCTCAAAGATACAGGATAAAAAGACAACATGGTGATACAATCATCAGTAAAACAAAGACTGGGCTTCTTGTCTCAACATGTCTTACTACGGAAACTCCTACCATATACCCGCAGTAAACTCCTTTATGAATTGCAGGGAATGACTTAGCAACTTTGGCCCCACTCAGAAGTGATACTTCAAACTGAGGCGATGACGAAATGCTTTGATAATGCCTTCAGAGGGCAATATTTGACAAAGTTTGGCAGCAAACAAATGGGAGCGTGGAAACAATTAGGTCACGAAACAGTACCAACCGTTAGCTATGTGACCAGCCTGGAAAAGTTCTTAAACGAGCGAAAACCCTGATGAACATTGCCAGTGGTGATATCTAAAAAAGCTGGCACCACTGTAGTGTGTGGCAAGTGAAGGATCTCGCTTATTACAACAGATGTACTTAGTTGGCAACTTTCCGCCTGGCTGCTGTACACAAAATAAAGCTTTACGATAGTGACGTTGGCATTCTATGCAGCTGGCAAAGGTGGGAGAACCAACAGCTGTTTACTAGTGGAAAATATAAACAGCTCGACCACAAGAGGGTGGAACAGTTGTGCTGGCATGCTGTCCATGCTATAGAACCCAAATAAAATAATTGGAGCATGCCGATTTCCGTAGTAAATTTACAGAGACTCACGAGGAGTTGGTGGTTAAAGTCTTAACTGACGCCTCCACCGCGAACATTGCGGCAAAAATCTTAAAGGTTGGAAGCGCAAGCTCGTAGCCATGCCGAGAGGACATCCAGCGGATATATATCGAGTTCGGGTCATGGTGACCTTATATTCATATCGGCTACGACGTGAGGGAGATAGTAAGTCTCAATAAGGCCATCTTCTGCCCAGGCAGTGTATTGGGAATGGGGTAATGCGCCTCATATTTTCAACGGATCAGCCATCCATATAGTGAAATGACTATGGTGGCAGTCAACACGTCACTCCGTTAGAACGACCTCACAATATTCGTGTTCTTGAACTTGTCTTTCCAGGCTGTCATTAGGTTGTTCCTGTCAGGCTACAAAGTGACTTTCAAAAGCCCGAATAAAAAAGAGCTACACAGCAACGACCGCGGCTGTGCCCCATCAAGTAGCTGTCGTTGATTATCGAAGTGGGCGTGCTCGACGATTTTGCGGTAACCGAGACCATAATGTGCTGTGAAAAACAGACAAAAGATCTTGGAGGCGGAGGATAAAGAAATGGTCAGAAATTTAATCAGCAAATTTACCGAGGCCAGCACTAATGGCTGCAAATGCATGAGAACTCTGCTGGTCACCTACATGGGGGGGATTTGGCTTTCTCGTGCTCAATTGCCACGAGACAAATTCTCAAGACGTTTATAAGATTGCGCTTCTGTGGCAAATAATCGCATGCTACAATGGCATCCACAGTAACATTGGCAAAACGTTGTCCATTCTGGTTTCATACCACAATTACTCCCACTTTGAGTTTCTCCCAATCAGGAAGATATTTTGAACAAATGGTGCTTTCTTTCCACGGTATGTTTGCCACCTACCTCAATGGTAATGCTTCTAATTGTAATATTTATGAAAAGGTTAACATTTACATTTTATGTAATTGTATAGAACATTTCATTTGCTTGTTGATTAATAAGACAGTGTCATGTAAAATGTCCATTTTTGGGTCTTGCATAGGGTTTGTGGTTACTTCCTCTACAAAAGTAATACACATAAAACGAACCGGTCAGCCTATGACAAAACCTTGCAAGACTTATTGAATTAAAATGTATTAATGTGTAGTAAAATGATAAATGTTATCAGTTGCATATACAGGAAAAAAGAAACTATAATTGTAGTGTGAGGCTTGCTATAACAGATGTAAATAAGCTTGTTCACCATGATGAATCGACTACTCAATTGACCTTACAGGTGGCAATTGAATGAGCCTTGCTGAAGTTAAAGAGTAGCCCTTATGCCTCGACTTTGTTGCCCTCAAATGCGCAGTCCAAAACGAACACTGGACCTGCCGCATCTAAGTAAAACATTCAATAGAACCCAGTTCTTCCGACTCCCTGGCTACACACCTCTTCTCCTTTCCTCAACGGTGGTGGGGACTCCGGAAAGACACTGCGCGATCGCCTACTTCTGCGGCCGAACTAGCTCCCTCTGACCATTACCCATGGGCAAGTAGATAGATGATTGTGATGTCCACACACAAGCCTCTCACAGCTTTTACCGAGCTAGGCGTGGTCGCTAGAGAACGCATGTTGCAAAAATATATCACGCGGATCATCATCGGGAACGAAATCTGCGTTAGATCTGTGGAACAATGGCCAACCATTGCCACCGCCAGAGTTCCATTGCACGACTTGCCGCGCAAGACCGTGGAAGATGACGACCCAAATAAAGTGGTAGAAAACTAACGAGCTAAGGACAATGTTAACGAGCTAAGGACAATGTCCTAAGAAAATAGACAAAGTCTATCGAGGAGATGCTTTTCTGTCCGTAGCTACTGGAGTTTATTCATAAAGCAATGTCGGTCTGCCATCATCCTTTTGGCTACCCATATAGCAACACCGGACACGGATCAAAAACTTTGTTCGAGCGCCAAAAAACGTTCTTCCCTACAAGAAACGCGCTTACGCTCAGCATGCTAAGCAGATAATGTAGTGAGTTTAGGCAAGTCGGTATAAGCAACATCATTCTCTAACATAAAGACCCTTGTAGACCACACACATAGGGATGGTGGCTGGAAGTTTTCCTCCTTCCAACTTTTCAGGCGCATATAGGTACCGCACTAAGGTAATTCAAGGCTGGCGCTTCTCTTTCATAGCACTCGACCGCGTCACACGCACCTCACGTGCTGCCCGAAGAGCAGTTGTACGTATGGCACATGCTGAATTTACCTGTGAGTCATGTTATGTTATCATTTATGGCCTCCGCAACGTCATACAGGTGCCCACCGAGTGGGTGATATGCTTTGCATTCTCGCTCTACGCCGTAGCCACTAAAACAACGTCTTCTGGGAGTAGTGATACACGTACTGTCTCTCGTCTAGGGTACGTTTGGACCTTTTCACAATGCCCTGTGTAGGATGGACGCAGACCAATCTCGCCTGCACGTTGTACTTGACCACAAGACGATACACAGCGCCGGGAAACTCCCGGCCTGTATTAACCAGCAGCAGTTTGGATCACTTAGCGTTTTGCGTTTGTCGATATTTGCCAATGCAACGATAACTTTGGAAGTCTCCTTTGTGGTCAAGGGTTCAACCTCGTTGTAACTTCGTGCGACATCGACCACATTCAGTGCATAACGTACGTTTATCGCCCAATCTTGTCTTGTGGCAGAAAAAGAGGTTGGCTTGGTGAACATCGTTAGCGTTTAAAACAACAAACTGAGGCCAGACGATTTTAATAGTAGGTTTGGTAAATATGACATATGGCCTACTTGTTTTAGTTATTCAATGTCAATATCTTGTGCGACTTTGTCTTCTACAAGCATTTTGACAGCTGCCATTCAATTCTATTAACCCCTGGGTCTGTTGTACATTTTCGTGAGATTAGTAAGCATCGCGTGTATGCGGCAGTTTTGTCCAAAATCTAGCAGTTACAACTCCAGTTTGACAGGAAAAGATTTTACTTTAAACATATTTATTTCTCTTCGGGAATCTGTATTTGTGTTTTTGTTTGATTTTACACAATTTTGTCCTTAGATGCGGTAAAGATTTAGTACATCATGGTCGCATAGAAGATATTCATTTTATGAATATTTTCAGCAACTGTTTCAAGAGAATACTGTCTCTAGACATAATGTTGTGGCTACTAAATTTATTTTCATAAGCGTCTCTTACATTAAATTATGCTAAGGTACTCAGAGATATTAGAATTGATAATGGATTTTAAGATTAGATTACGGTAGATAATTAAGTTAATGTATACATATTTGGATTTCGTACTTTTAAAGATTCGCTTTGATATCTCACTATGCTCTTGAAACAGTTATCCAATTTTCGACTGTAATATTTGCAAGTAGCAAATAGCCAATTATGTTTTGTTTTGTTTTTTTCTCATACAGTATACCGCAAAAAGTTTTAGGAAAGTTTTAAAAGTGGACTCCACACCTTCTTTGTAAAATATTGATAAATCAGGCGTATAGTTTAGTGAGCGATTTTAAAGGAATAGAATCACATTCTTGTGCTTAAATCGTGTCAATAAAGTATGATAATTTTAAAATGTAAATGAAACATAATTCATGATCTACAGTCTTCTTCAAAAGCGATGTCTATCGTAAAACATGCCATGCAATGAATTATACTTAGTCCTTTCAGCCTGTTTTACTTCTTGTCAGACATATATTAGTGAAATCATTTCACAAAATCAGAGGCCCATTAATTTTGGGAATGATGAAGCAATTTTGATGCTTGTTTAAATTGCAGAAATGTTATAGTGAAGTGAAATTACAAGGAAAGAAGTGACTGTATTCATACAAATGCTGTTGATCACTCGTTTCAATTACATAATTTACAATTAAGAGTGTCAATTTCAATCCAAATGCAATGCAATTTAGGTTTGAGGGGAAAATTGCGATTACTGTCTCTTCATTTATTTACAATCAGCGTTTTGTCCTTTTTCTTCGTAAAATGCTATCTGGATGAAATACGATTTGTACGAATACACCACAAGTGCCAGTTTTATGTGGAATATGGACGACACACATATGAAATCATATTTTGCAATGTTTCCAAAGGTTTAATTGCTATTACAATCATGAATCACTTTATCTCTACTAAAACACGGAGTGCTACATACACATCGACACAGACGCATTAATAAAGTAAATTGATGGATTGAAAGCTTCGGTCCATGGTGCAGTTAAAAATTGATATTTTTTTTCTAATTTAGTAAGTTGATGAATTGAAAGCAATGGTTTGTGATTACACTTAAAATTGACCTTTTTTGCTAATGGAGTAAATTGATGGATTGAAAGTTTGGTTACTTTTAACATTGATGTTTTATCTAATAGACCATCTGGATGGATTGAAAGCTTTGGTTTATGATTGCTCTCTACATTTGCTTTTATTTTTTAGCTAATAGAGTAAATTTATAGATTTAAAGCTTTGGTCTACGATTACGTTTAACATTGATATTTTAACTAATAGAGTAAGTTGATTGATTGAAAACTTTGGTCTATGATTAATTTTCATACTTTTATTTCTACTAATAAAGTAAATTGATGGATTGAAAGCTTTGGTTTATGATTATCTTTAACATTGTTGTTTAACTAATAGAGTAAATTGTTGGATTTAAATATTTGGTTAATTTTGCCATTTATGATTTGATTAATTCAGTACGTTGATGGATTGAAGTTTTTGGTATAAGACTGCATTGAACACTAATATTTTAACAAGTAGTTTAAGTTGATAGATTGAAAGTTTGGTTTATGATTTCGTTTTAAATTGATGTTTTAATTAACAGAGTAAATTGATGGATTTAAACTTTGGTTTATGATTAGGATAAAAATTGAACTTGTTTCGGCCATAACGTAAGTTTATGGATTGGTCTACGATTAAGTTTAACATTGGATTTTTAACTAATAGAGTATGGTGATGGATGGAAACCATTGGTCAATGATTAAGTTTAGCACTGAGTTTTGAAATAATAGTTAGATGATGGACTGAAAACTTTGCTCGATGATTAAGTTTAATGTTGACACTTTACCTTTGATCATACCAGAGTATTACAAGTGACAACGTCTTAAGAAGCAGTCTTTCTATTTCGTATTAAGACCTACCAAGCAATTAGAAAATGAAGGAGACATTTGAAAGCTGTTAACGTTTCATTAAATCTACTTAACTGGATTTACAAACAGTAATGGCAATGCAATTCGAAATAATTTGGTGGCACATTTTGGCAGAATAGCCAGAGTTGTAAGGCTGTATAATTCGCATTTTGCGCAAATGTGTGAAGTAAAATCAACTTTCAAATTTTTTAGATGGAACCATAAATTCCATAGTGGCTCTTGGACTAATTGTTTTAATCCTTGCAGATGGAATAACAACCCCCATACTAGTTTTTGGACTAATAGCTTCAACCATTTAACATGGAACAAGATATCCCAGACAAACTCTTAGTTTCATACTGCGTGATAAAATATGACATACTACGGAATGTCTGATATTGTATGTCAGTCTATACGCCATGGAAACTTGTTTGATAACAGACCATTACAAGGTTTGCTTTCCTTTAGACTTACAATTAATGTAGATTGAAAATCGTCTTCTCAGGTTCTGAAAAACTTTACACCTATTCCGTAGCTAAGTTTGACGTATCCAATTGCTCCATTAGAGTTTTGTGTAGAACTCATGATGATATACGATATTAGTAGCAAGTTGTAATGACAGTGTAATCATCAAGTGAGGCGTAGATAAGGTTCTGATGACTTTTATACTTACTTTCAAAAATGTTTTGCAACAAAAACTGAAAGGTAAGCTAACACATTCAAATAAAGCAATTCAGTTAGGTTTTGTCAGTTTTAAGCCAAGGAAAACAGGAATACCTTGAAGAATGGTTAGGATTGCGGAATGACATTTTTCTAGCAGAGAGAGTCTGAAATGTAAAGGTGTTATGAATAAAATAAAGAGTGTAAATGACGTATTCATTCAATAGAGGAAGGCTCTTGATAGACATGTAAAGCGATTTAAATTAAATATAGTTTTATCAAGTTTAGAAATTTTAGGTTTCACGGTCCCAGTATTGGAGAAATGAAAGAAAAAACTGTTTGCGAAATGACAACATTGTAAGATTTGTGGTGTAGAATAATTATTTGGTGTGGTGGGCTGATAATAAGAAATAATGAAAGGATTATATTTTCCTACGTTAGAATAGTGCTCATACACATTAGCTTTAATTAAGATAAATTGCAAATCCTGTTTCAAAGTATGGAACATATATCAAATATATTCATGTTAAACAGTAGAATAACTCTCACCCCATTAGTTTTTAATTGCAGAAGTACAAGCTGGGTAGAAGACGGTAATGTTTTAATTGACTATCAAGACAGGTTTCGAAGGATGTTTATTGTGACAGACCACATCTCCTCTATCGAGCATAAAGGAGAGGCGAGGAAGATACAGTGCAATAAAATAGTTTTCGTGCATTGATTTGAAAAGACACATGATACAATAGACAGAGTACATATATAAGATATCATGCACATGACTAGCCTTGGTGGAAATGTATATGTTTTAAGTTTGCTTTTTAAATTGCTTTTTAAGGTGCAAGCAGCCCTGTGATTTTATATGGTATCATACTGATTTGTTTGTTGCAAGCTGTGGGTTGAACCAAGGATCCTTGTTGTCACAAGATTTGTTAATTGTTTATAAACAAGGTAGCTATACCACTACCATTCCTCGGCAAGATATCTTCACTGGAGAAGAAATGGTTTATATTTTGTTGTATGCTCTTGATCTTATTAGGTAGATGAAACACCTAATGATTTTGCAAACTATGTTTAACAATCTTTACAACTGGTGTATCATACATCAGATGACTGGAATCCAGATATGTCAGTTGTCATTTATTGTGGCGATATTGTTGTATTTGTTTATTACAACACTTTTTTCTGAATGGCAGGAAACAGGGCTCTCGGGCGAGTTGTTGCTAAGGTGGAGTTATCCGATGACTTCCCTACAAGCCAGTTTAACCCTAATGAGTTTCCTTGTTTTGTGTGTAATGCCATTGCTTATGGTGATAAAAGGAGGGAGCATTGAGAGCTTTAAATGGATTAACTCTGGATTGTATGGTAAGCTAGTTTCTTCCAATCAGTGGTCAGATATCGTATACTCCTAGCATTGATTTCATTTTATATTTTTGCCGGGACACTTTGGCCGTATAAATAGTGGTAAGTTATCGCTTGTTAGTTTTTGTTGCAAATACAATGCGCTTAATTAATGGCTAAAAAAATGTGATTTTATTTAACCACAATCTGATGGCTGTAATTCTTATGAAGAGTTCACTTTTAGAGTGGAAGACGTCTTTCATCAATTTAAAGTGTTTGTATTAATCATTCAATTAGCAAACATCGCACATAATCGTCAATTTTGCCAAACTTGCCCGACGTTTTAAATATTTGGACATCGGTTTTATCACAGAATCGTGTAAAGTGGAAATTGACATGGAATTAAGGATTTATAAGAGTACATTTCAGGCTGAAAAAATATCGAAAGTCTGTTCGGTCAAACAAATGTGGTAGAATGAGGTAGTGGGTTAGTAATATCAAAGTACAGAGTAACTCTTATAATTAGGTTAGATAACGGTCAATAAGTATTTTATTTTTTGTGAAAGAATATGTTTGATTGGTCATAGCGATATAGGCTTAATTCATTGTATAATTACATACCACCGGTTTATTGATTATATCGAGTTCCTAATCTATTTAAACGTCTTATTTTAAAAGGTCTTTAGTTGCCACGCATTTTTAAAATGATACCACCGTTTGGAACGTTAATATCATTTACTCTTCGCTGGTCTCTTGATAAGCATGATCGTTCTCTCTAGCTGAATATTAGCAGAACAAAATTGTCCAAATGGCATTAATGGTGATAGGTTAGTGTTAAGTACTACATGTGGTCTAAACATGCACAAATACCACCCTGGGCACACATGGTGAATAATAAAATGACATTACAGACTCAAGTCGAAATGTGATGTTATAATTAACATTATGGAGATGTATGTACATAAAGGAAAACCTACAGTTAAAATATTTAAAGGTTTGACATTGTTGAACGTTTATGAGCATAAGGAAAATTTGTTCTGTTCAATATCTCCACATGATTTACATTATAAAACCTATGGGTACATGGGGAAATCTAAAGTTAGAAATGTCCATATGTCTAGCACTGTGGGTCAGTATGAGAACAAGTAGATAGATGATGTCAAAACCACTTACTTGTCGATGCCCACATATACTGACGAATAACCTATATTTACTAACCAACTCGCCCTCTAACTCTCCAGTACTCAAATCTACTCAACAATAACCATGCCCAGATCTCATGGAAAGGATCACCACATCAAACAATAAATCTCAGCACAAAAGATAGGTGCGTTTATGTGTGTGTATTGGTGTGTGTGTGTATGTGTGTGTGTGTGGAAAAACTCATAATGCTAAGAAAACAAATCAAGACATAGTTACACTACATTTGTGGTACTTTACTTCAAAAGAATCATAATAAAATATTGAACATAAAAACCGAGTGTTCGCTTTCTTCTCAGGGATGTTTTGCTTTGACTTTCTTCACTGGAATAGATTCTTCGGCTGTTTTTTTCAGCTTGTCTTGCTTTACATTTGTTAGATGAAAAGTGATTCTGCTTCTGAAAGCTCTACGTGCTTTCCATATTTAATTTCGTTGACATTCTGAAGACCATTCTAATTTTTAAAATGAAAACATGTAACTTTATTTTTACCTGCTTTCTCCTGTGTTGGAGATTCTTTTCATTTGATTTCGTCAACATTAAATTTCCGAGTGCTTTTTATCTTGACAGATATCGTTTCTTTTATCTGGAGTCT
>QKMX01099001.1:0-15876 GCA_003401595.1 Venustaconcha ellipsiformis | reverse complement strand
ATAATATAGAGCCTGCGATAATATAGCGTTGGACTATATATATTATTATAACTGTATCAAGAGTATTATTCATGTTATAATTGTATCAATAGTATTATATGTGTTATAACTGTATCGGGAGTATTATACATGTTATAAATGTATCGATATTATTATACACGTTATTGCTGTGTCCAGAGTATCAAACAGTAATTAAAATTGGACCAGATTTCATTTTCTTCATCTTCCTGTTTGTTACAACCTGCAATCGAGATTACTGGAGGAATCACAACATGTAACGCTTGACACACATGCTATGTCGTGTATGTGTGTTTCTCATTCTGGTTCATTTTATTATTGGTTAGGGTCAGACGGTTATAGGAAGATAACGTATCTACAAAGCCTATATTATACTGTGCTTGGCTCGAGCACTGAATATACCTTTCTTTCGTGGTGCCATCAGGGGTCTCTAAACAAAGTGTTAATGAATTTGTTTATTGCTATTCATTACCAAGGTGTCATGCATACAATCAAAGAGAAAACTAATCACTAAACATTGCTGAACATCATATACCCGTCTGGTAACAAAGTTTTAATTAAGACGCAATAATAACTAATTACATGTAGATCTATCGGGTTCGAGAGAGATGTTTCCTCGATACGGTAACACACAATTGAAAATTACCCTATATAAAACGAGACAGGCTAATATTTTTCTTACATGAGTGTACTTGATTTACGTAGTAAATTAGTCATGCTATATTTAAACTTGTATCCCTACTAAGCTATTCTCATTATCCTAGAGCTACTTTCGATTTTTATGTTACTGTTAATAATGCCGATAGTTCTACTAATTTTGCTACTACTGACTACATTGCTGCTACTAGTACTACTGTATTGATAATAATAGTTTTTACAACGACTACTGTATTAGTAATGCCAATATTGTTACTGCTATTACTAGTAATGTATCATTAACGCCAATATCGTAACTACTACTTTAATTACTGCTTCTACTATAATAATACCAATATCACAACTACTTCTTTAACCATCATCATTACCACTGCCTATTATACTAGTATACGACTTCGTTTTAAAATAAAACGTATTACTGAATTACAATATTAATATAATTATTTTACAAGATGTTAATGAATGTATGGATCCGGAGCTGAATGTATGCGAACAGCTGTGCATTAACACTATTGGAGGATTTTACTGCACGTGCAAACCCGGTTTTATTTTTGATCCAAGCAACAGCACAAGGTGTAGAGGTACAGTTTATCTAACTTTAATTATATGTGTACACGTTGGTTTTAGTATAGTACACGTAGCATTTATTCACATTTTAATATGCAGTGTACATTGAGGTCATTTCACATAGTGTTTTTTCATATTTTAATGTACACTGCACATTGGGGTCATTTACATCGTGTTTATTCATATATTAATATACAGTGCATATTGGAACCATTTCACATAGTGTTTATTCATATTTTAATACACAGTGTACATTGGGGCACATATTCATTGTTCATTATGCGGCACATTTAAGTGATTTTTTCTTAATGGGGTTTATAAACATACATGTGCATCATTTAGTGCTTGATATATAAACAACATTAGTCTGAAGAAATGAATGTGGTTTTGAGCAAACATCAATTTAATACAGTCTTTACAGTTTATACATAATTTCAGCATTGGTTCTTGATCCATTTTTCGCAAAATAGTCAGGAAATGACATAATATTTGAACATGTTCCATACATGTTTACTTATCCATACCTTGATGATACTGTATGCCTAATTTCTTTCAAATTAAATTACCTATTTATTTTGAATCCAGATTGAATTTAACTACATCAAAACTGTTAGCAGTTGCTAGTGTTTTTTGGATAGCTGTTGGATATAGAGGTAATGAAACCGTCAAATTCAGATAAAGGAAGACTATCAGTTTTTGATAGTCAAATAAATATTATTTTTTGAATGGTCGTAGTGGAGATTTCATTGTGACATAAATCTGCCTTGCAGAATTTTCTGCCTTCCACAACTGTGGTCTACATGACGCTTCACGGTACATAAAGAGAAAATAGATGCATTATTTACAAACTGGCAATGAGATGTAATTGTTAAAGTAATGTTTCTTTTTCCAGACATAGATGAATGTGTTTATGGTCAGTCGGGGTGTCAACAAATTTGCGAAAACACACCGGGAAAGTTTACATGCAATTGTTACTATGGATATGCCCTTGACATGGACAGAAAAACGTGTCAACCAGGCAAGTGGTATACGTCGTAATCAATCGTTATAACATTACATTTTGATTAAGCTACTAAGAAAATAGTGACGAAATTGTAGCGGAAATGTGCTATTGGAAGGTAGCAGTCGACTTTTCTCTTTTATAAAAATGAAAATATGGTGCTGTTTTATTAGCATTACAAATGAGAAAACAAGGATATATTTTTAATTTTTATCCTTCGCATTGGACTTATGTAAGTTCTAGGAACGAACGCGAATGTTTGTTTAACATATTTTTCACACAAGAAACACGTATTTGCAGCTATGTTAAAGGTAAACAGTTTGAGGAGTTCAGTCGTTTGAGCAACTGCAGACAGGGCATGAACTTAACAAACTCTTTAGAAATTGCAAACATGTTCAATAGATGTTTCATAAGCATATTGAAATCCAATCCTTCAGATTATTTACTGGATTTACACGATGACATTTCCAAGTTTGAAAAAAGATCCAAGAAATTTAATTTCAGATAACAAACCTGTGAAACTATTACTAATCATTTGAAAGTGGTTTAAATTATTATAGATAATCATTTTGCATTTTTGGAAAACAAAACGCCACCATATGTAAAGAATATCGTGGATTTGTGTTAGATAGTTCTACAATAACCAATTTAGCATGCTTATTTGATTTATCTCAAACAAATTTATAATAGGACTAATTAACACGTTGATGAAATTTATACTAATGTATCAAAGCATTTCATTCCGTGTCTCACAAAATAAATTGACTTAGACTACAGTCATAAACAAAGACTGGTAACAGTCTTAACTGATGTCCGTAACATATTTAAGTGTTACTGAAATCGTCAATGTTTAGGATGGTGTGACTTCATTTCCTGGGTATCTGAAGGGTCTAGCTTTGAGCCCAAATTATTTGTATTATATATAGAAAAACACCCCGTTATTTTATAGAAGAGTGGTTTTTATTTGCTACTGATGGAAAAGTGTATAAATTTATCTATCAGATATATGAATGTAAGCTACAGTATAGAGATGTAGGCAACCTCCATGAGAGGCGCGAGGAATGGAAAATGAAAGTGAATGTGAGGAAGGGTAGCAATATCAATTTTCAAACAATATAAAATCTATTTCCTTTAACTAGTTAATGGACTGTTTGACGATAAAGGATGAGAGATTTGTACAAGATTTGGGTGCATTGTTGACAAGTACCTTCAGTTTTAATGTCCGCGGAAATATTGCTTTTTTAAGGTGCACGTGCAAATACTTTGTAACTATATCAGCGATACATGCTTGTATTATATTTATATTGTGTGAGGTGTAGATTTGAATACTGTTGTGAAATTTCGGTCCCTTCTGCAATCTGCTTTGATCCAGAAAACTGAAGCGGTTCAACCTAAATGTTTAACATTGATATGTTTAAAATGAGGTTTGGATTTTGGCAAATACTTCATGAAGCAAATTTCCATTCATTTCAATTTATCGCTCTTAAATGTTGAAAGAAGATTACTGAATTTTCCAACTCATTTAAATGTAAACTCAATTATTTTTACTGTCCTTACTTAGTAAGTTAGATAGAATGAATTATTTGAAGAAGACATCTTAGACACTAAACATTTTTCATTGCACACACTTCAGCTAAACACGAGAACAAATAGTCTTACAGCACTACATAACTTACTTTCATTTTTAGAAACACTCAACATAAATATTATGAATAACACATTTACAGTTTTATAACTCTTTAAAATAAATACTCTTTGACTCTTTGATAAACAAACACACAGGTTCCTATTTGCTGTTACGGACAATGAAAACAACAAATTCTTTATTAAACACAGGTTGTAATACACAACATATGAGATAAATTAATTTTTTTCCCTCTATGAATGTGCGTATATCAGCCATGAACGATTTAATGTTTTTCATAGTAATTGAATTTAGCTCAGACTGACAACAGTATCAGGGTTAATAACCGAATTTGAAACGAACAAGTTTAAAATTAAATACATGAATGCTAACGTATTTGAAAAGGCAGGGTATCGATAACGGTAAATGGAACAAAAATTAAGATGTAGTAAACCCATTTCCTATAATGAGGAACATATGGTACTTTTCTTTACCTGAAAAAGTCGAAAGCACAACAAACAAATCGAGTAAAGATAATAAGTAATGAACGAAATTTTGATACAATAATAGAAATCATTTTAGAATGTTTTCTTTAAAAGTCAACATTCTCATCACTCAATAATTTTTATCTCTTCTACATATGTTATGATGTATTTATGTTTGCTTATTACATGCTTTCTTTGTTCTCTGAAAAAACTTCGTTCAAAGAGATAATGAAATTACCCAGGCTTTATATTTTTGTAAGTCTTTAATCAAATAAAATTTACGTTTTCTTTCATGTCTGTATAAGCTGATAGCAAAGTATTTCATTACAGTTTGTGTATATCCAGGATGTATTGGGAATACATTGATTAACCATTATAAATTGAAACCCAGTTTACGATCACATATGTCGTACAATCTCAATCCGTTTGCTTCCACCTAGACTATTAGTATAATCCTGCAATAGCCTCAGATACCTTATATAAAATAGTGCCCTTTGTTTACCATTAATGAGATTTACCCAATAGTCAACGATTCTCCTTACAATGTATAAATGTAGAGCGTTTCTACCAAGCTTGACATGAAGAATACACCTGGTGGTGGAGTTATTTTTTTAAACAAAACCTAAGGCACATATTTTAGAAAGTCTAAGTGAACCCTTTCCATCACATCTATTCTTTCAAAACCCCAGATCTCAGGTGCGTAAGTAACAGTTGGAACTATTGTCATATCAAAAGTTTAAGCTTACAGTAAACAAGCAAAATAATATTTAGTATTTTTTTCATACGAATGTAAATGATTTTCCTGATTTGACTAATTAGAATATTGATTCCCAATAAATATCTACCATTTTCGCTAGAATCAGTCTTTAATATTTATGTTTTCTGACAATTTCGAATTCCAAATTTCCTAATTTGAATTTCACATTTTGCCTATTTCTACATTTCTCAAAACTCAAAACTTTGCTTTTGCTAATGCTAATGAGAGTTTATATGTTAATCAGTAATTAAAGAATGCGGCAAGATTATGTCACATATCTCTTGAATTATTGAAAGAAACAACGGTATTGCTTGATTAATGCAAACCAAATAGATATAAATATCTTACTATACATCCGTCCAGTAACGTAACTGTAATATCATTAAAATTAGGTCCCTTTAAGTGATTTATGTCATTTAGATACAGGGCAATACTACATGAGAAAAATTTTCAACTTGTCTAACACCTTAGTTGCGTGTAAATAGTCATGATTTATTTATATTATAAAAGAGACAAATCTTTGCGTCAATATATATGTTCATTATCAACTGAGTATGTTACTGTTAATAGCAGTCTTGATCAACTTTCTCCATAAGCAAATTATCCATACCATGTAGAAAGCCTGAGAAAACTCCACAAAAGTGAAAACAAAAGTTTTATGTCATCGATTGAAAAGTTCTATTAAGGAATGTAAGACAAAAATATTACCAGTTGTGGAGTATCCTTTATGCAACCCTATCTGTGATTCAGATAGCAAATTGTTTTCTTTTAAAACAAATGAACTTTACTGTTATAGAGAGCAGTCAAGATCTTACTCAGACTCGTGTTTTCTTATAGAAAATGTATATTGCAGAGATACGCGATGTCGATGTAAATCTAAGTTTAGAATATGTTGTTATATGTTTACATTCTATCATTACTGTCAATGGCATTTATTTCTGATGAATTGTGATAGAAACATAATTTATGTATTGATTGTAAAAACGTCAACATTGTATGATATAAAGTGTCCCAATTTATTATTAAACACTATTTTTTAATATTGTGTTATTAATATTATATTGGTAATTTTGTTAGTAAACATCTAATTCACTTCATATATAAATAAAGCCGTTAAAATGTACTGTTTTATATTCCAGTTGAAGATCCTTGCTCCACTTTTGCCGCATTGAACTGTTCTCAGATATGTGTCGTAAACAGGGAAGAGAAATCAAGTAAATGCTCCTGTACCCAGGGTTTTGAATTACTAGAAGATCAACAGACATGTGTGGGTATGTTTTTTTCTTGAAATATTTACGCTTGTGATTTGTTAAAAAGTTTGTTTTTCTTATTTATGATCAAATGTATACATATCGCATTATCAGAAGTACCTTAAACAGTACATCCCTTTCACGAATCACGTTCCAAATCAACATATTACTTCAAAATTCTTTTAACCACAAGAAGATCTATTTAGCGTATCATTGCTTTCATATGAATATAAGAAATGAAAGAGCGAATTAGAAGTAGTTGTCAGACATATTCGATACCATAGACATTTGTGTTGTTTGGCTTCTGAAAACTGGTGTTGGTTAAAGTCGAATGGCATGACTAATAAAATTCTATGTTCTAAATGTTCATCAGTCACTTAGATTATGTTATTTTTCTCTTTAAACAAACCCCAGACACGCAGTTGCAGCTCTTTTTGAAATATGTAGGGTTAAAGTATAGCTAAATGATTAAGGCATTCTTTCCATTTGCAGACATCAACGAATGTCTCAATACCAGATTAAATAATTGCTCCCAAATCGACACGTGCCTAAATACTGACGGCGATTACACATGTTCGTGCAGTATTGGCTTTAGTTTGGAGAATGATGGAAGGACGTGCACTGGTATGTACTAAAATAAAATAATTGTGAATAAAGAAGTACAAATAGATTTTCAATGTTGGCATTCCCAAATATCATCTGCTCAAAAAACGAGAATTTATCGTCGAAAATATTCTTCCTTATTAAATAGCAATACACGCTGTTTTAAATATAATTTATATTGTTTATTCTCATTTCTCCATGAGTATATGTTATTTATTTTTATATTATGTGATTGATATTGGTCAGTAATGGAGTTAAGGTACTACCTGACTGGTGACAATTATTTTGTAAGCAAAATAATAAATAGCTATTATTTCTCTATCATTAAAAATTAAATTTTCTGATTATTATTTTTGGAGGTAATATGTTTGCTTGTATCAGAATTTAGGATATTAGTTGTTGGAAATTCCTGATCTTCTCGACAACTTGGAATATTGAAGAGAGGAAACTGACTTATATCCTCTCTTTGTTATTGTGTCTTAGTTTTTATATTAATTGTGTTTACTTAAAAATTATTCATTCTTACTTTAACATGCGAAGCAAAATCAGTATTGTTCATTAGTTCAGTTTTTAATTTGGGTAGATATATTTATTTCAATTACTCACTGGAATTGCCAAGTGCACAATACTATTTTTGGACTAAATCATTAATTTGGAATTATTGTGAATTCATTCTATGACATTTAGAGTCATAGTATTGTGATACATCAAAACTATTAACAAATCGCCACATCCCAGAGTATTCGTACCATAGCACGTTCATGACTATGGGCAAATCATTACATTTAATATTGAAATTAATTCTGATTACCACAGGAATTCATTTTGGAACTATACACATTTGTTCCTGTGACAGAACTTTTAGGACTATTTGTGATTTAATCCATAATACTGTCAGTTGTTTATAAATTTTTATTTTGTGTTCTAGCGTTATGAATTATTTGTTGAATTTTACTAAACTTGTTGGATTCTCTCTTTCCTGTTACTTAGTTAAGACCACAGATTCATAATAACGCATCGCATTCCAAAATAATTAAGTTTGAAATACTAATCTTTATTAAATTTGTAGTTTTTTTCTGCTGAACCATTATTTTCTCCATACATGCGAATGAAAACACAATTTTATGCTACACACTGCTTTTGAATCTGATTTTGAACATGAAGTGCATCTGCTTCCTAAATGTTATTCTAGAATGTGACCAGTATCATTATGGACCTAACTGCTCTGCTTCATGTAATTGTGGGATTGGGGCGGATAGATGTGACCAAATCAAAGGCTGCGTTTGCAGAGAAGGCTGGGGTGGAGAAAAGTGTACTTTGGATAAGAATGAGTGTACTGCGATACCAAGCCCATGCCATGGACAAAATAATGTTTGCATAAATACGAATGGTTCCTTTATCTGTGCTTGTGCCTCTGGTTTTACGAACTGCAGCAGTGGCTGTAAAGGTACGTTGATGTGTTGCTCCTTTAAATGTAAACGCACATGCAGCTTCGTACTCAGGTTAAAAACTCTCCTAAAATGCAATAAAAATTTTAATACTCATCAATGAAGAGATGACTTGCATTAAATTCACTATTATCACCAACTCTTTAAACAAACTGGTACTAAGAGAAATACCGTCTGCTTGGAACTTGGACCCTTCTAGGAGACGGGTAGGCTAAGTTGTTAGCGTACTGCACTGAACGTTTCGGGTTCAACTTCTATTTAGACCAGCCCGTGTCGTCTGCCGTTGTTTGTCTCCGGGCAACGCACCTTAGTTTAATTACTTCAGGACAATAAATCTTTTAATAGTTCAATGTACAGACCAACCAACAAACAAACAAACGAAGCTGATAGCTTTAAGCCCGAATGAAATACTCTGAGGTATCAGACGATTCTTGCAAGGATGCTGTTGTTTTCAAATATTAAATGAACTCATTTATATTACAGACATCAATGAGTGCATCGATCCCCTCTGGAATGAGTGTGATCAAATATGTATAAACAAAGACGGCTATTATACTTGTGTTTGTGAACAGGGGTTCCTCAAAGATGAAAACAGCTGTCAAGGTATGGCGAATTTTACCACTTTATTAATGTGAAATGGTAATGTTTCTGGATGAAAAATAAATAATCAATATCTTTATGAATATGTCTTTGTTCCAAATTCACCAACAGAAGACTTAGAGCTAAGTCTTGACTTAAGATATTTAAGTTGTTAATTTTAAATAAGACTTGAATTTCAGCCAATCTGATCACATAATTCTTAATTCCACATTTAAGTTTTGTGGGTGATACTCAGTTCATCAATAGTTTTGTCAGTGATAGGACCACAATGATTACTACATATAAGTATTTCAGCTACTATTTGCTTTTTAATTGTATGCATATAAGCATTCAAACCCATTCGCTGTTTAAAATCAACATGTTCTAAATACGTAAAACTATAACAGATTGAGTGGATTTGTGGATATGGGGGAATAAAGTTTAGGACAGACGGTCAGTTAGATAAATATATAGAAAGATACTAGGAGCAATATTTATCTGAAAAGTAACAGAATCAAACATGTAAAATTGTATTAAAAAAATCAATAATTCCAGCTTCTTTGTGCATTTGTTTGTCAATCTATGGATGTATTATCTATCTACAGATATCGACGAATGTGCTGGTCAGAACGATTGCAATCACTTTTGCGAAAACACGCCTGGTGGTTACAGATGTACATGTGAAGAGGGATTTAAGTTGAACGTTAGTGATAAAAGAACATGCATTCGTAAGAATTAATCTAATATTTTGAAACCTAAAAACTAAAATGTAGGAATACTGACACCCACACAAATATTCATACATATGTAGGATGGTCCAGACACTCATCGTTAAGAAAGAAACCATGTGAAACCATGAAGGGTCAAATGCAAATATGTCAAAATTTTTTTTTACTTCCATTCTGAAAGAAATCATTCCCATGGAAAAGTGATATATGTATTGATCGTGTTTTAGACTTTTAGTTTTTTGAATACGCTTAGCCTCAAAGATATATCACGCAAAATTAGCTGTATGCAGACATTTTATCTCATGTGCCAAAGACGTTAAATATGGTCGAAAAGGATAACGCTAATTAAAATTCTATAGACTATTTAACAGCAAACATATGACCTAAATTCTGTTGTTATCTGCAGTTACTATGAAATCTACCTTAACATTTTTGTTAAAATATACAAATGATTTAGTAAATGGAACGTCATGGGAGAAAAATTAACATTGCTCATAACAGTAGTGTCCAAAGCACATATGACCTACATCTTAATCATTACACCTTTTATTTATATTCCTCAGCTTTTCGTAGTTAATTGCTTTTCTTTTCAAGTGAAATTCTTTATATGATTTATTGCTTCTGTTAAAGCTGCTTTCGTGTGCCAAACGGAAGATGATACAGCATGCAAAAGCAAGGGGGCATTATGTGTAGAAAGGAATGGTAGTGCAAAGTGTTACTGTGACAAGGGTTACATCTTTGCCAAGAATGGAACATGCCAAGGTACGAAATCATTTTCCGGAGTTATTCATATATTTACGTCACACTGCAAACTTTTAGGAATAATTGTAGTTAGCTACTTAGTCACAAATAGTTAGCAAGGAAAAGAGTAGGTTGCATAGGCACGCATTTTCTAAAAAATCAAATATTCAATCAACTTTAGCAAAGTTTGATAATAGCTACCATCATTGAATTGCTACGTCACTGTTCGAGATTTAACACTTTATGAAAAGTAGTTTAATTAATTCTTGTTTGAATCATTTCAGATTTTGACGAGTGCACAAGCAATCCGTGCAATGAATTATGTACAAATCTGCCGGGGGATTACATATGCAGTTGTGGACATGGAAAAATGATAGCAAATGACTCAAAAACATGCATTGGTATGGCGATCACCTTTTTTGAATGTGACATTAATCCTTAAATCTTCTAGTGAAGGGACTGCAATATAAATTTTGATTTGTGTCGAATTAGTATATAAAGACATGTTTTAGTCAATTATATTTAAGGAAATAATCTGCAAATATGAAACTAAATGTTTTACTTGAGAACAACCTTTCATTAACGGACTGCATAATGAAGTCATTGGTGTACACTCAGTGATGACTTTAACAGATATGGTCCTTTACAAAGATAGTCATGATCCATGAATGGATGAAATAAGCTGTTATAGTCACTTCGGTACCAGAGAATATCTTGATTCTTGCATGAAATGACCAGCATGAAGTATACTGATCGCAGTTAGCTTTTAAGCCTTAATTTAAAATTTCTAAAAAGAATGTTTCAACTGATCGTACATTTCGCCTTTTGATAGTCAGTTTAGTTAGCCCAATTTCTTTTCTGTTACTTAAATTAATATTAGTGGAGTACGCTTTATATTTTAATTAAACAGTGAATTTAAAGGCAAATTTACGCTCGTGTTTCCTCTATTGAGGAAACATTTGAACAGTTTCCATGGAGAATTTAGAGTCATATATGGAATGCCATTTTACGGGTATCGCACGCAAAATATTATATTTTGGGGATGAATTTCACTATGTATTGTCAAACACTGTTAGAAATACAACATCATATGTGTTGTATCGTACGTTGGGTATTGAGGTTAATCTTGTAAAGCTTTTAAAGATGTTTCTAAAATCTTTTATTGACATGGTTGAATCACATATCGTGGCTTAGCCAACCCCACCTTATCCCGCACTGAATAATCTCATAATGCTACCCACAGATACAGCGTGCTTGCATGTGTGCAGTCATAATGTCAATGTCACTCAAATGGTTGAAAAAGTACTAAACTAAATATAAAAAATGTAAGTGTCTTCAATCTCGTATAGTTTTGGAGTGAAATTTTTCAATATTTTATTGTCGCTTCTAAATGACATTTGATTGCTATCTGTCGGAAGGATGAATGTATTATTCCCAATTAAAGACAGTAAAGAGAAAAAAGCAATATAATGGAGGAAGTAAAAAGGATACCCAAATTTAAATTATTTTTCAGATGCATCTAGAGGACTGCTATAATGAAGGAAAAGCATTTTCGGCAGCACGATCAGCTAGTTATTTATATAACTTTTTAAATATAATAAATGTTATAGTGATACAACATTTAAATCGCAATTTCAGATTGTCCTGAAGGTCAATATGGTGAGGGTTGCCATAGAAATTGCTCGTGTAATGTATCTAACACCGAAAAGTGCATGAAAAATACTGGCGAATGTGTATGTATTCCTGGTTGGGAAGGGTCCGTTTGTGATGTGGATAGAAATGAGTGTTTTAATCCCTTGTCTTGCCATTCGAATTCCTCTTGCGACAACACAATGGGATCCTATACCTGCAATTGCCATACAGGGTTCTTTCAAACAGCATCAGGCGAATGCCATGGTAATTATTGATATATAAAATCATCATTCCTTGTTCCATACATTAGCCATAGATTTGGATTAACTGTATTAGTGACAAATGCCTAGGAGTCCTATTGTCAATGCATATAATGTTAAACGCGGGCGTGAGACTTTCGTCACAGATCGGCGTTTTAGTCTTTAGGAAAGATTTGTACTGCTGTTTGTTAATTAAGTCAGCACAGGTACCGGAAACCTAAAGACGTTTCATCAGTTCAGTCTTTCATGATGTGGAACAAAGATCAGTAACTATGTTTGTCTTATCTGAACGTGTAGCAGAGGCACTGGACCCATACAATATTGTATGGAGAAAAATATATCGATCCATTAAATGTTAGGAGACAATCTTAAAAGTCTTTTATTTCATCTCATGAGAACATTGTTCTTCGCATTTATTTGCTTGTTTGATTTGGTTCTTTCCATGCACGTGTACTCCGCAATTAAAATTTCCGCTTAATAGGTGTTTTAGCTTAATAACAATGTATTGAAACTTTTGACATATATTGGAATAAAGTCGATCATCTATTTGAATTAACAAATCAGAAAATAATATGATATATTTTTCAGAATGTGATAGTAAACATTACGGCACAGACTGCAGTCATGAGTGTACGTGCGTGATTTGGAACACACATAGTTGTGATAAAATTGATGGTACATGCAAATGCTTAGATGGTTGGACAGGTGTGTCATGTAAAGAAGGTAATTCAGATAAATATAATTTATGTTGTTTCTAATGTGGAGACAAGGAAATCCCAATCGAGGTGAAAACAATTTTTGTCTCGCATGATTCTCTACCAGGTGGGAAAATAAACAACGTAACCCCTTGAATGTAAATTCCTTATCTCGTTGCAAAGTCAAATGGATTATTTTATCAGCCACTGTCTTCCTGTCAAATTCAAGGAAACCCTTAATTTTTACAATATTGTTTAGCGCATTCAACACACACACAGTATTCCGTTGGTGCTTTTATTTTATCACCTATTCCTATGGGTCATTGTCTGAAAATCTCTGTGAAAATTTAAGTAAAGTCGATGGTATCATACAATGCCTGTCTTTGTATAGAATAACAATTTAACAGTTATCATCTTTATGTGTTGCTAATAATGTAACAATAACGTCGCGAGTCAAGTGATATTGCTATCTTAATCCAGGGCATATATATTATAATGGGCAGGAAATCTAGCAACGAAATTTTGTATTAAGTTCAGTCATAAAGCTCTCGGTGATAAAGCAGAGTAGGTGGTAGTATTGATACTAGCACCCCTACTTCATGAATAATTGTTATTTAAAAATGATGAACCTGATATTTGAACCTTAAATATTTACTGCTACATGATTTTTCGGCTAGTAAGAAACCAAACGAAATCAAAAGTTGTGTCTGTTTTTCATATCTAGTCATTTTTTTACTGTACGGTTTGCACACTTCTTCCGATAATCACCGAGACCTCTTGGAGTTAAGGTCCGTCGTTAACTGTGTCTTTATTCTAAGAAGAGATAATCAGCCACAGAAACCATGGTGAGTCAATGAATGGTAACTAAGTTAACGACCAGCATCCCGTAACAATATGAATATGTTTATGAAGGCAATGTTGTGTCCGGTTGAACCGTAGTGCGTAAGCTCGACTCGTCAGAAAAAAAAAAACCCAACAAACAATATTTTATAGTATTGCGATATTATTACAATATTAAAATATAGGTTTTGAAAATAAGACTAGCTTTGTCTGTCGCTGTGTTTTGCTGATCCATTACAATATTTCTCCAAGGTATATTGCAAGAGATATAAATTACATTTGTGAAATTTCCACAGGATAATGATAGTGGGAAAGTTGTTGTTAATATTTCAAATATATGTAGATTTAAGAATGATCAACACAGAAATTAGATTCCTCTTTACAACTTATTCTTTCTATAGGTATTTCAACTATTCCCACGACAACCAATAATGGAAATGGCACAAGACAAATTACAACGGAAACCAATGGGATGCAGACGGTATCCACAAACCATTTGACCGTTACAGCCAAAACAATATTTTCATCATATCATCTGGCTACGTCATCAGCTTCAGCAATGACGTCTTCTTTAAAATCCACGTCTACTATGACACCATCGGGCACTAACAATGGTAAGCATTGGTACCTATACTTGAGGACACCATTCATTAACATAATTTTTTAAATATTCATAGTTATAAATGTATGTTCGTGTACCTGTCTCAATACAAGTACTTACATCATGTTAAGACACTGTATATAAAAGGTTATTTTTGCAACTTAAATAATAACTTGCAAATATGTCTTTATTTCAAAAGGTGATATAAAATTAAAGACATTTGGCTCAGATGTCGAAGGTATTAAGAGAATTTAAAACAAAATTTATGAAACTCGTAAAATAAATTATATATTTTGGAAACAATTGGCGAAGGAAAGATTCATATTATTCGAATATTTTTATTTAGAATAAATACAATGTAATAATATGTCATATCATGACGCAAAATTATTTATTTCACAAAAGTGCAGAATATTTTAGCGAAATGACTTTGTAACACAGTTTGATACCCCAGTCATCACACCTTTCCTTTCCATTATAGTATAAATTAAATCTTGACATCATGGAGTGTCACTTCTCTTATTACAAACATAACATTATAACGCATTTATATTATGATAAAAAGCACATTAGTTGTATAATAAATTGTTAATGAAGCGCATTGCATTATGAATCATACGCATGGGCAATGTCATTATGTCACCAAAGTTCAGCAAAGATTCAAATGGACGTTGTGGTATTTTTATGTTTAGAACTATTTTTTATATTTGTATTAGGGACATTACATGTTTTACAATCGTATTCTGAAACAATTTCGGCTGACCTACGTACTTGGCGTTCTTATTGCCTTTTTGCATGATATTATAATTAGTTTCCCATTGCAATCGACTTTTATTTTAAGTAAAGACGTTATCAGGATCAAATTGCGTTGTGAAAGGTTGTCCATCAGAGAATATGCTTGAAATATTTCATTTCCTGCTTATAGGTGGCCTTCTACGTATTGCCTGCACCATTACATTTAATATCGAGCTGTCAACTTCAGTTGATCTTAACGTTGGTGAGACGTATCAACACTATTCAGTTACAATGAAGGAAGATGTAAGTATTTGAAAATATTTTTATGTATATCTGTTTGTTAATTTAAAATTATATTTAAATGTAAAATCATGCATTGTTATTTGATAAAGGATAATTATATCAAATGTAAAATCATGTATAGTTATTTATTAAAACGACACCGATATAAAAGTAAAATCACGCATAGATATTTCTTAAAGGGACTCTCATAAAAAAATGCCATATAATGTATTTCTGTTTGATAACGGGATACTGAAGTCATAAACAAAACCATGCACATCTATTTTACAAAGGGATGCTGGTATACAATATCAAATAAAGCATATTAATTGTTAAAGGGATATGAATATACAATAAAAAATCATGTAAAGCTA
>QKMX01098958.1:0-11594 GCA_003401595.1 Venustaconcha ellipsiformis | reverse complement strand
AGAGAGAGAGAGAGAGAGAGACACACACACAGACATACACACACTCTCACACATCTATATATTACAAACACATGTTGTAGATGGGAAAATCAACCATGCTATAATACATTGGATTGTGGTATTTTGTCACTTTAAATAGAATTGAAAGTTGAATAACTAGTCATGCTGTAAAATATATACTTGATAGATTGTTTTATGTAAGATTGATAAATTCATTGCAATTTTCATGATTAAGCTAAAATGTGGTACTATTTTTTTGTCACTGTTTCATAAATTGTATATTAATGTAAAAAATGTTATTTCTTTTGAGCATTTTGTGGACAGTTTTTGCTGTTAAGTGTATACATATCAAGGCATATGTCTGCAATATTTAGTCTCCAAATTAGATTTAAAATTATTCACTTGATTTTAGCAGTTAATATATATTATATACTGTCAGAATAGAAGACAATCACACTTACATGGAACAAAAATATCATTTTCCTTGAAATAAACTGTGGAAATCTTGAAAAATCATAATTATATATAGCCATAATTATTTACGTAATTATATAATGCCAAATCAGAGAAGCTCTACCTACTCATTTTATGAAGTCTTTTTATCTTGTTGTAAATATGCCTACTGGTATTAGTACAAACTTTATATACACATTCAACATTTTGTCACCACCCCCAGCCCAGAAAATAAATGACTGGAAAATGTCTATTTTATAACCATTCTGAATTGTGTATAATATAAATTGATGTCCACATCTTGTGTTGGTACATAACTGTGATGATCCAAGAAGCATTCATTGTAGCTTTGATGACACTATGCCTGGCACTTTGCCAGCAGGTGTACTGGTCAAAGGGCAAATCAATATCTACCTTTACTATAATGTGATAAGAGGGTAACTGCATATTCATATTTTTTTGTTGTATTAAGATTATTAAATCTCCCAAGAGGTTCATTAAACTGGATATTATTTTTTCTGGCTTAACATATTAATTACTTGGGTAAATGTTTACATGTCCATTTGTACGTTCAACTGTATACATAAACCCTAGAGACTTGTTTAAGCAGTTGTACATTCAAGCTTTCAAAAATAAAGGCTTGCTCAACAAAAAGGTAATTCTCTTGTTCCATCGGTCAATCATTAAAATAAGATTTTCTTTTGACTTGTAAAATTTTAAGCATTGATTAGCAAGTAAACAATAAAACAGTCTATCATAACTACTAAAAGTTGCCAGCCATTGAAAATATTGACATTGTTCAGTAGATGGTGCCTTCAGTAATTTTTCTTTCTTTTTTAAATTATTGGGAAATAAAAACTGTAATCCAGGTGTCAGACTTTCATATGTTCAGCAGAATTTTTTGGAAGATTTCCTGTTCTAGATCTGAGGTTTTAATTTGTTTATTTAATTATTCACATGAACAAGTTAATGGAAAATATTTTTTTTAGAAAGACCATGGATACAGCTATTATTTTTTAAAGTGATACTTAACTGTCTCCTGTAAGGGATGTGATGGAAGTAGACTAATTTTTAATTAATGTAATGACAAGAATGAAATTAAAAAAGAATTGGAAAACGTTTTTAAAAAATTATACCAGCTGTCATTAAAAAAGTTTCAAATTTATTTTAGCTTTAGAACCATCTTGACAGAAGCTTGGTATGGCAACATGTTTAAATTCTCAGCATGTCCATTAATCTACCCACTCACAACGTAGATTAGCCTTAATGTTGAAATGTTTTACTTTTCTTTTATGTGCATCTTTATTTTAGCTAAATAAAACAGAATTGACAATAAGATGGCTCGTCAGGTTGTTTCATATGCATCTTTCTACGTCTTTCAACTTTAACAAACTGCTTCATCTGTTGACTGCTATTTGATATTATGTATATATGTTTTTTGTTGTTGACAGTTTACTTTCTCCTGACTTATGGTTTTATGAAGTAGATATTTGGAAGCACAAGAACTGATTTTTTTTTCTACCTCTTCAAATTGTCTTGCATGGTTGGTTTCATTTTCACTGCAGGTATCCGCCGACTTAAACGATTTCAACTTGCACAGATTTCGCATTAATGCCAGTTCATGTGATTATTTTTTTAATATTTTTTCCTTTGGAAGACAAAATAAACTGAAATTATTTGTCTTATAGAAAAATATCAAGGTTCATAAATAGCTGGTATTAAAGTTAATTGAATTACACAATTATCAGCAAAAATTAAAGGCAGCGAAACAAAATATTTTGAGTTGTGCAATTTCAGTTTGTGATTTCAATTTATGCAGCCACTTTTGGGAATGCAACTATCACATAAGTCGGGGGTTAGTTGTATTTAATGTGTGGGCACAAATATAAAATCAATTCCTTGTGGGCTTTTAATATCAGAAATCGGGTACTATTTTTATTGGGTTTGGTTTCTTTTTTGACATTTTAAGTGTGTTTTCTTTATTGCTATTTAAAATGTAATGATCTTTGAAAAAAATCAATAATTTTGACAGTTTTTTTTATTGGAATGGTATTTACTTTTATGATTACTGCAGAATATTATTGTAAAAACCTATAATTCATGGTTTATATAAAGATGTGACAAAAGTGACATTTGAAGAAATATTTTTTTTGCTACAAGATCTTGTATTTAACATTATTTGCGTTGCAGTCATTCTACAAATCAACAAGCTGTAAAATCCAGACATTATGGAAATCTCTTTAATTCAATTAATTAATACATGAATTCAGATATAACATGGTCTCAGCTGTGTCTTGATTTCCAGTTTTGTCATAATTGTCCCTTATTTCCTGATGCTATAGCAGGATTCCCCTTTAATAATCAGAGGCAGGAATGAAAGCCTATATTGATGCATTCATGAAAGTAAACATATATAAATAATAAACACATGCATTCTTTGCAGTATTTTTATACAAATAGTAAGTGTACATATCATGTATTAAATAAAAAAATGGAGTTTAATGTGTAAAATTTGCTGGTTTGATATGTTGTTTCTTATAAAGCAATTAGCACCGTTTTGTATCTGTTACTTTGATCTTATTCAGCCTTTTCATTCTTATCTTTCCTTTTGTTTAAATAATCAGTTATATTGAATTTAATCTGGTGGTGAAGCCAAAATATTTAATATTTAAACAAATTGTGAAAGATTTCATTATTGCTAATGCATATTTAACTTAAATTAGTGTACATGAGAGTCAATGCACATACAAGTTTACTTTTATTTCATGCAATGGAATCCATGACCACATTCATTCTATTATTGTAATTATGTATAATTAGGGCATTATCGTGAGGGAGTATTTATTATCCTCTTTCTACAGTAATTCAGACTTGCATCAGATCCTTGTATAGTATAATCATAAAGCAGACAGAAGTTCATATTTTAGTACAGAATACAACCAGCAACTATTACTACAAATAAGGTGGCAAATAAGTTTCTTCATCTTTTGATCAATTGGTCTGAATTCAGTTTATTTCACAAGCATGAGAAAGTTAGATATCACACAATTTAAACTTGTGATACCAAACTGAGTCTTAGTCATTGATACATTACTCATCCTTTATGATTTAAAAAAAGGTTTATCAATGATGACTGCTTTAGGGTGCATTCGATTATATGACTCTATCTGAAGGAGTGTTTTTAGTCATCAGGTAATATCATTTCAAACATGTATGAAACATCTGGAATATGTCCCAAAAGAATAGTTTCTTTTGATTAAGAGCTATAATAATATGTGGACAGTGCTATGGCTGGAACAAGATATTGACAACTTGGACTTATTAAAAACTTAAATTGTTTTGTCATTTGAATAATTAAAAAATTTGCATTTCATTACATTTGTTTGCTTAATGTATGCAAAAAACACTACTTAACTAGAGCTGTCATTATTAGGTATAAATGTATAAAATAGAGGATGGTCCTATTACCAAGATTGGGATAAAATATGGTACATATATTTGAATGTTGTATCTCGGAGACCAATCCAGATATGCATGTCATGGTTAAACATGGTACATTTACTTCAGTCATGTATCTCAGAAATAGATACAGAAGAATTCTTTAATGACAGTTTAATCCGAGTAGGGGTGTTTTGTTTCGCATATAATATGGCAAGAGTCTCTGTTTTGAAGAAAACTTTAGAGGAGGATATACTGAAAACACCCAACATTTGCACTTTCATCAGTTATTGGGATTTTGTGGTATAGTTCAGTGCTTGCATATTGGGTCAAGGGTCAGAGAACTAGGCTAAGTGAGTAGGCAAACATTTAACCTCTTTTTTTTTTAAATGCTGTTGAGACAAATTTCTGCCATACTGTAAATGACCTTGTCTTGATTACAATTTTGATTATAACTTTTAAACTTATATTGTATGTACTATATATATGGTAGCTTCAGTGAGGTATCATTGTTACAATTTATGCATGGCTTAACAAGCTGTAATTTAAATGTTTTTTGCTTTTTATAATCGTCTCTTTATTAAGTATTTAATTTGAATCCTGTCTATGATGTCATTGCAGACATATATCTTGATTTATAACAACTTTATCATTATTGTCATCATCATTGTAAATTCAACCATTTGGTCAGCAGCATTAATATTAAGTTACATTTGGACATATTTTGAGAAAAAAACTGACACCTTTACTTCTGAGAAATGGGACTATCTGATAATAACTGCATCATATCCCAGGAAATTAAACCTCTGCTTGCATGTCATGTAGATTATGTTTGACTTGTAAAAAAAACCATTATTATAATAAGACCTTACTATATTTAAGAAAACTTCAAAAATTAAATAAATAATGAAAGCCGATTAGTAATAAGATTTGAAAATGCTAAATAAGTTTTGAAAACCTTAACCTTAAAAACAAGATTGATATGACAAGTAGTATGTGAATTATGTTGTGTGCCCTACAGTATAAATGACTTGAAGCATAAATGGCATACAGGATAAATGACTTAGTGTAAATGACTTACAGCATAAATAACTTGCAGCATAAATGACATATAGTATAAATGATTAACCATCAGTCCTTCCAAAATGCATGAAATGAGCTGTAGATACCTGTCTTCAATAGACATTCAGTCAGTCATGGCTGCATTTTTGCTGCTAGTCTCAAAATAACAAGCAGGATTTGAAAGTTCATGTGGTTCAGCAAGGGATTCTGTTAAGAGAACAGCTGTATAAAAAGTGGCATAAAGTTTTTTTTAAAAATTTAGTGATTTATAAACCTAGCATTGCTGTTTCAGTTAAATTAAGAGGAAGATTATTTAAAATTTTTACACAGCTTTGTCAAATTGAAAGGGAATGAAATTTAAAAAAACTGTTTCCACATTTCTAAAAAGATCCACTGAACAGAAAATTTAAAATGTAAAATCAGTTTTGTCTTTCAAGAATATATCTCTCTCTCTCTCATAAAATCTTTTTTATTTTAATAGTTACTTTTGCAGGATTTGTTAGAATATTTCCTTTGGTTGTTGTTGATAATGCTGACCAGTGGCTTGGATTTACCTATTTTTCACTATCACCAGCAGAGACGGTGCTGAATTACACAACTGTTATGTCAAACAGATTTTATTGTCATTAAAATGCAATATTATTATTCTACTTTCTTTATACATGTCTATTGTCTCTTTCTTGGGTATTTTTCAGCATATTTTTGCAGCTTGTAGGGAAGGAATTAGCTGTTTAATTTAAGCTGATGACTTGTTCTTGAGGAATTTTTGTCCCTTTATATCTCCAGTGTACCGTGTATTTGATTACTCATTTTCAGAAAGTAAGACAAAATTTGTTATTTAAAGTAAAAATTCAATCTTAGTTTTATGTTTTTATTTTTTTAACTTGAAATGATTGAAGGAGAATACTTGCAAGACCTTAGTATTCTACAATAGAATTTGATATTTCTTTTACATTTTCCTAAGTATGTTAATTCTGACATTTGTTTACTTGTGTCTGGGTAGTGTTTTTGGTTTCAAAATCCACACTGTTAGCATCATAAAACTACAATGGGCTTATAATAGATTTTTCATTGTGTTTTATCTGTGGTGCCAAATTGTCAAACACCCGTGATTGATTTAAAATTTCATAGTGCAAACTCTGAAACTATTAATATTACCAGTGATATGGAAACAGAATGAAAATGGAATGATGAATGAACACAAGTGAATCACAAGAATGGCAACAAATGAAATGAAGACTACAACTTTTGGGAAATGGAGTATACTAATGCGAAATGCAGGATGCAGACGGAAAATTGAAATGAACATTAATGCATTTTCATGAATGGTTTTGAAAATCTGTTTACCTGTGTTTGAGGCTTCCCATTTCTGAGAATCCAAGATCAGGTTGCACTGAATTATTTTTTACTACCTACAAGTGAAATTGTTCAAACAGCCACCATTGATGTGATGACATAACATATAGTTGTATCATAACAATTTTCCTTTGATTGAAATGATGTAAGAAATAAAATATATTGATAAATGGTCTACAATTATATTTTTACATTTATGGTTGCTGTTTTTTCTATTTAGATATTATTTTCAATGGGAAGTAATATTTCTTCCAATTAAAAAAACAATTCGGCCTGTTAGTGGAAACTTAGCAAAATATCATATACTGGTGCTGTAGATTCAATATTTTTCATGGGGTACAAATTTGAATAGATTTTGTTGTCACAAGCTATGAATTTTAAGACCCATGTAAAAGTTATCTGGTCCAAATAACAGACAAATTTCTGAATCGACAGACATAATTAAGTGAAATTATCATTTTTATGAAAATGTAGAACTATAAAATTAAATTAAAAATTCATTTATTTTCTTTTTCTACTTAATTAAAATTAATCAGTGATATCTGAAATTTTTTATATCTTTTACTTTTCCCATTACTTCAGTTATTCAATGTTTTAAGATTATATCTAGTTCTTGGGATGAACATTGTCACATTGTAACATTTGACAGGGTTACCCAGCCCACCACCATTACCATGTCCCAGCCATATTTTCTGGAGAGTTACTAGCAAAATTTATGACAGTTTTTCAATTTTATTTTAGATACATGTGTGTGACACTGTTCATTTCATGGCTGTTCAGGATGCATGACAGGTCACCGAGACTGATATCTTTTTTGGACATGAACTCTGTAACCTCCATTATTTTTGAAAGACTTCATTCTAGTTTATAATCTTTTCATAACAAAAGTAGCCATGCTTACCCTCCATGCCAGTTTATGAAGTGCAAGGTCACTGGGAATTTCGTTTTTTTTTTTTTTCTTTAGTTTTTCCTGTCTTTCTTTAGACCACACAATTATTTGGTTCCATGAGGCGTCCACCAGGTCAAGTTTTCCTCTGACACGATGTCGAGATATGTTTGATAATCCCGATAAAAACTGAATCAATATTGTCGGACTTGAGGTTTCATTTTTCTTGTTATCACTTGTACTATACACTTGTTGAGTCTGTTATAAAAGAATTGAGGGAAATCAATCTATATGAAAATGATATGATGGTGTAATTATTTATTATTTATAATTTCAAAATGAAGAGTTTGTGTGCCACAGGGAAGTTTGGAAAATTCATTGACAATATAATGCAGTAAAATTGGCATGCATGTTCCAGGATAGTTACTGATCTATTTTGTTTGTGGGAGGGGATGATTTACAAAGGGGGATGGGTGTAATGCCGTTATTATGCACATGATAGGCAATACATGGTGGCAAGGTGGAGGAAGAACCCAGGAAAACCGTGGCAAGAGTCACTGACCCGTGGGAAACTACTGGCAAGCTTTCAATTATACCCATGTTCGCCAAACCTGAAACTCAAACCCACATGGACAGAGGTAACATGAGTGATATGTATAGGCACCTTCCTTAGTCCATTTAGAGTCCCTGTGCCTTAGTCAACTCAGCCACCCAGAGTCACTGTGCCTTAGTCAACTCAGCCACCCAGAGTCCCTGTGCCTTAGTCAACTCAGCCACCCAGACTCCCTGCAGGAGGGGAGATACCTTTGGTTCTGTTGTCCAGTATGGCAGTATAACTAGTGTGAATGAATCACTACCTGATTTTAATTTGCCATTGAAAAACAAAATTTTGTGTTATTTCATCTCGAGTTGTTTTTTTAAATAACTTGCATACATATATGTTGTATACAGTTTGGCCAGTAGATTGTGCAATATTTAGCTTTTTTCATGACAAAACACCATTGGACATGTATATCTAGTCATTTACTTATTTCTCACAGTATTTTTTACAATATAAAAGGAATGGAAGAAGTAAGTATATATATATATATATATATATGATAATGTTATTATGAAATTTGTACATGGATATAAAAGACATATAAATATTGAATTTTGATAAAAAGAGTAAACTTCAAAATATACTTTTATACAAGCATACTAATTCAAGACACACACATGCACACACACTTGATAATATTCTTGTACACATGTAACCAAGATTGCTCGTGAACACAGATTGACCCTAGTTCATAAATAATTTCAGTATTATGTAGGTAGAAATCATATTTGACCACTTGTTAACTGACAGTAAATGTTACTTGAAAACAAAGAGACCAAATTTTAATCTTTTCAATAAATTGCACAAAGCTGGAAATTAACAAGAATGATGTAGAAAAACTGGGACATGGTTTGGTGGACCAAAGTAACCTTATAACTGTGAAGCTCTGGGTACAAAAACTGAACTCTCATGAATTTGTTTTCTTGAAGCTTCTGTATCTCACTTTGCATGTGATTAGATTCATGCAAATTTAGGGGTTATTTTGTCACTTCTTCATATATGTTAAATTGAACAATATAAAGATAGTTTAGGATTGGATGTGGAAGTTCAGTTTCAATTTTTGTAAACTCAATTTTTGTACTAAGTTTAACAGAGCTTGATTTGTTTCTTTTTATAATGTTTCATGGAGCTTGATTTCAGTCTTTGTACTCAGTTTCATGGCACTTGATTTAGGTTTTTGTCAGTTTCTTGACTACTGAGCCATTCCTAATAGTACATAGCCATACCTAATAGTACATATATTAAACATAAAAGTTAAACTCAGAATTTGACCTTTTTCATTCTTTATAACTTAAAATAGAGTTATGAATTTTAGATTTTCCTGGTTTTGTTTGTTTTTCAAATAAGCACAGTTTTAATGTTACGAGAAAATTCATGCAATGGTTTCATTTTTTTGACTTTTGAGTCCTGAGTTAAGTTGTGCTCTGTATGCCATGACCATGGGGATTGTATTGCATCCTAGCGATAAGCATAGGTAAACACAGTATAACTTAGTCAAGTACACTTGAATAAGAATGATAATTGAATACAAGTAAGTTTCACTTTAAGAAGATGGACCTGGCATATGGCAAATTGGTTTTTCCCTGTGGCACACATGAATGCTAATTTCTGTACAAGAATGACTGCCAAACATTTTGTACATATTATATAGATATATTGTCACATATTATGGAAATACATAAGGATGTACTGGCTGTACGAGGACCCACAATTCGCAAAGAAACAATTACACCATTTTCATTTGTTCAAGTTAACCCAACAGTGTGATTTCTTACCAGTCTTTATAACTTTGTTGCAGTCTGGTTCTTGGGACAGTCTTTATTAGCTTTTTTGTTGCCTGCTTCTCTTGATTAAACATGAAACAATATTTTTTTTAAACAGGCCAGATGAATTTGTAGCAGTATAAAGAAAATCTGCAATTTAGTTCAAACTTCAGAAATTAAAAATTATACATCTTTGAATAGCATAATTACTTATGAAAAACATTTGTTGTATGGGTGGAACCATGAGATCAAACTAGGATTAAAAAAAAGATGCAAAATTAATGGGTCAGCTACTGTTCTATAATTGATAGTGGATTGCAAAGGTCTCGTATATTAAAAAATTTATACTTGTGTTGAATTTTCTCTATAAATTCAATACATTGTTGAATTTTTTTTAATACATATAGGTTGTTTCATGTATGTGCAACCTAAATTAGCCCACAAGCTAGTTTTGTCCATACACATTTTACATCATATGGGTGTATTTACAAATCTATCCAGGCCACACCTTTGATAGAGTAGTTTGGTTGTTTTTTAATATATAAAAATAGAATGAATTGTCTGCAATAGAGTATTTTATTTTATTTTAAAAAGGACTGCGGAAGCAACAAGACATTTTTTGCTGATAACCTTTAGAAATAGGGCAAAGTGTGAAAGCAAAGATAAAATATGCTTCAGATTTATACATTAGTATAAAAAAATGAAATTTGGATGCAAAGGTACAGATTAATGCAAGAGATCTGAGGACCCACTCTATGTACACAGGCAAGTATACCATTTACAAGTATCAGCTAGTCACCAGATATTAGATGGTAGATCACAAGTACCAGTCAGGTGCAAGTGCTAGGCAGGTAACAAAATAAAACCAGTCAACTAAAACTTTTGAACCAGTTCTGACTTAACAGAGCCAGATATCTTTCTGATGGTGTATCAGCTGTGAGTATTCAGCAATGCATACTTTGCACAAATTGTCACTGGATGAATGTACACTGCATTTGGGGTAACTGATACATCCATAAGGATTTGTTTTTTTGTTGAATGACAGTGTCTAGATTTAAACACTAAGAATCATGTCAGCTTTGATGAACATTTCTTCATGTAGTAGATTTTTCTTTTATTAGTTCTCATCCTTATTCTGTGATGTTGGGTCATAAAATAAGATATATATTCTATCAATAAAATAATATGCTGCAACTGCATTTATGAATTTTGTTATTCATTAGCACACTCCACAACTACACATGTATGCTTTCTTTACCCTGCAATACACATCAAACACCCACCCACAAATATAAACTCCTTTCCATGCATTACATACCCACATAATGTAAAGTCTCCTTAGCATACATTAAACAAACATAAATATATAAACATCTTTTATCACCATGAATCAACACAAGCAAAAACTAAAAACTATACCATGCATCAAACACATTAATATAAACTCTCCTTACCAAGGATCACACGCATACACAAATATACACACACACAAACTCTTTAACATGCATAACACATCAAGATAAAGAATGTGCACAATACACACACATGAATTGTCTTTTCCATGCATCACAAATAAAAGCAAAATGATGTATAACCATGCATTACACACATAAATACAAACCCTCCATACCATTCGAGACACAAAAGTATTCCTTCCATGCATCACACATAAATATAACTTTTCTTACATGCATCACATATACATATATAAATATAAACTTGCATCACACAAAACATATACTTTCTTTGATACACACAAAACAAATAACACCCCCACACAAACTCTTTTTGCCATACATGACATAGTTTTGCCCGTCACTCCTGCTGGGGTTATAGGCAGCCAACAAAAAACGCCAGAGACCTATGTCCTATGCCATTCTCTTGAGCTGACTCCAGATGTGACCCAGCTTAGTGATGTCCACCTCAAGGTCAAATCACCAGGTGTTTCTTGGTCAATCCATTCTCCGCTTGCTTTGAGGGTTCCACTGCAATGCCTGTCTGGTAATGTTGGTTGGCAGCTTACATAGGGTGTGTC
>QKMX01098745.1:0-14565 GCA_003401595.1 Venustaconcha ellipsiformis | reverse complement strand
ATAGGAAAACCATACCTACTATGTGATAATTGCAGAAAACACAAACTCTGTATCAATAAAATTAGCAGGTATGAACTCTTTAAACTAAATGGTTTTGAATATAATGTAATGATCTTAGTTTCCATGGAGTGACATTACATTGTATTGGGAGCTTTTATAAGTCGTTAATCCCCTAGGTTTACCAGTGTCTTTCCTGAACTTCAAAATAAAATGTAGCACTGCATCAGTGGGTTCAAGGTTTCAATGAGGCAAAATAAATAACATCTTTTCTGGACAAGCCCAAAGGGCAACTCACTTATAAAACAGAGGTAATACAAGAGGGGCCCAATCTAAATTTAGAGGGACCTGGGTCACCAGGTTATCAAAATTTATTTTTAGCACTGCAAAACCAAAAAAATGTCTGCAACACCAACACCAATGGCAGAAAAGAGGCTGTTGTCTTGCTTCTTCTTGTTCTTTCTGTATGATTTTAAATAATTTTATAGATTCAAGCTGAGTAATTAAGCAAAAATAAAAGTTCCTTGGAGTCAAACAAACAAAAGATCAGCTACAGCGTTTGCTATGAATTTAACTATTCAATAGACTCATGGACTTGAGTCAATAAAATAATCACCTACAGATTATTTTCACAGACCTAACTAATACTCTAGAATAAATCTGGACAAGATGCTTAAGGGAATTTCTACATACTAACTTTATCTTTTATTTTATACACCTTCTAAAAACATTTCATGTTTATCTGGTATATTCAATCTGGTTGTACTTCACGTTTATATTCATTCAGAAGGATTAATCTTCCTTGTGTTTTTATGCAATTTATCAGTTTTTCATTTTTGAATCTTCCATCAAGTTGGCACTGTATAGTCACTATGGAGCTGAAGTGTTATTGAATGCTAATATAAGCATACATAAACCAAACTACTAACTATTATAACATATGACTTAATAACTATTCTACATATCTATCTGCAAAACTATATAACTCTGAGCTGCATGTCTGCACCTTTGTGCAGTGAAAATGATTATTCCATGTTTTGACAGAACCAGTACTAGTCACTATATCTACGTAGAACTTTAAAATTTTATGAATTTTGAGTAATGAAGTTCATAAACTTTTGACATCAGGCTCGCTCACTAGTAACAGGCTAATCTGTGATCTGCTTAGATGGGTCAAATGCATAGTTTTTTTTATTTTATATTTCAAAAAATGTTTCACATAAAGGACACATTCATGAAAATCTCAAGGAAAAGTATTGATTAAAAAAAAATTTATTGCACATAATTAAGATTTTGAGGATATATTAATTCTGAAATGTCACAACTGGTATAATATAATAGTTGGAAAATTCCCGATAATCATGGGTGCTCATTTTAAAGTGTGCATTTGTCTTCAAACCTTGAATACATATTTACTAGCATGCATTTTTAAACAATTTAATCTAATATAGCAACACATTTCAATACAATTACTACAGTGGTTTCAATACATATAGTTAATGTCCACAAGTAACATCTATATAACTGCAACAGAAACTGAAAGCAATTTACTTACAAGCAGTCATGCTTGCCACTGATAGCTCTAGTAGTCTCAAAACACAATTATTATCACTTTTTGCCCAGAAACTATAACATAATGTGGCAACAAGATAAGGAAGAGGTCGTTCAATCCAGGTAAGTAACAGGCACCATGTGGGTATGTAATAGTCATCATGCTTTCACAAGTGACATTTTTCATGAATTTTTTATATATTTGTGATATTAACAAGTACACTGACCTGAACTGTTGATATAACATCAGTAAGAATATAAGATTTAACAGAAGTTTTACATTAATGAGGTGCATTTATCAAATGTAATTCACATCACAATATTTCTGATTTGTAATCTCCATCAAAGAAAACACAAGCCCATCACAAAATTAGTAAAAGTCACATTTTTAATCCATTTATGCATTCAAATTCCTAAGAAAAGTTTAATCAAAGATTAAGGATCTACTGGGGAAATTTTTTAACTTATTATTTTTAACTGAGAAGGCTTGTCCAAATCATAACCATCACATCCACATGTAAAATTTGATTGTCATAGCAATAACTGTTGACATGCTATCTTTATATTTCCAGAATTTATCATTTAAGAATGTACATATAAATTGGTACCACTCATTGTTGGCAAGTGCATCATCAGTGAGAGGCATGCTTTTCAGTGTGAGGCATGCTTTTCCATTATTACTGAAGTGATTCAAAAAGTATAATCTTTCTGAAATAATCATAAAATACACAATATATAAGAAATATTTCAACAACAACCAAAGACTGTAAATATATTTCTTTATTGCTAATGACAAATTTTTAAGAACATTTGCCAAAATGTTTGGCTTGTAATGTAATCACAAAAACTATTGGTTATAAGGGCCTTAAAAACTATCATTTGCTCAGCAAAACCTTTAACAAAGGAACTTGTGGTTGGAATCAAAATTAGAAGAATAGGCATTCAGGGGCTATAACTGCTTTGGAATGCTGGAAATCAACTCATTTAAGGTCTCTTTAATTATAAAGCTGCAGGTCAGATATGGTTGAAATTCAACAATCTTTGGTTATGCAATCTTGCAGAAACCAACCCAAAACAGGAAGACAAGAAATCTGGGCCATACCTCTTTGAAATGATAATGTAGATTGCTGGAAATTAAATTTCATGGCCTCATCAACATAAAAGCTGCATGCCAAATCCAATAATCCTTAGTAAAGTAATGCTGTGAAAACCAAAACAGGAGGACAATCTGGGTTTTATAACTACTTTATATGTCAAGAAATACTTTAAATCAACTAATTCAAGGTCTTAAATGTACTTGCTAAATTTGGGGAAAATGAAAAACTCCTTGGTTAAGTTATGCTGCTGAAACCAGATTTAGGAGAATGGAAAATCAGTTCCCAAAATTCCTCTAAATGAAGTCACAGAATGCTGAAAATCAACTAATTTAAATCTCATCTTTAATTCCAAATCTGATGAAAATCTAACATTCCACGGAAAAGTTTGTGGTTTTTAGTTATGGGTTTAATGCCAAATTTCAGCACATGATAGGCTATATATAGATAAGTGGCCACGATATCTGGTGCATGAGGAACCTGGGAAGAACCACCAGTCCACAGGATGCTACTGGCAGGCTTTCTTCAATACCCACATTGGCTAAAACTAAAAACAATCCCACATGGACAGAGAAGAGCCTAGGTAAAGTATTGCTGCACAAACCAAAGTCACAAGGAAGATGAGCGCCATGGGCAAAAAGGGGATGTAACTCCTGTCAATAATGTTGCACAATGCTGAAAATCTCACTCTTTCAAGGTTCCATCAACATAAACTGACAAACTAAATTTGACTTAGATCCAACAAACCTTGTTAAGTTGTGCATTGGAAATCGAAGTTATAAGAATGTATAACAAAGGTGCATAACTTCTGTAAACATCATTGTGGCATATTGGATACTGAACTGATTCAAAGTCTCATCAATACTGAATTGGAAAAGCAATTTTGTTAAAATCCAATAATCCTTAGTAATGTTAATCTATGGTAATGTTGAGAAAGAAGGCTGAAAATTGAACTCTGTTGAGATTTCATCAATACAAATTTGGTTAAATTCAAATATCTTGAGAAATAAAATTTTGTTGATAGAATGATGTGATTATAACAGGGCTCTGCCAGTTTCATCAAGTGGGACCCTAATTATGATACAGCATGCAAGTATCTATACAAAAATATTGAACAGAAGAAAAATATTTCCAATTTTTTTCTTTCAAGATATAAAATCAATTAATAAGCAAAACTTTAGTTCTTCTAAATGTGCACAAGTATTCCTGCATTCTAAGAGATTTTGGAATTAATTTTAAACCAATCTAATAGTATTGCGAAGCTGCTGTACTTTTTGTTTTTAAGAACTAAAAGCAAATATAATGTAACAAAGAGGACAAATACTGAAAATGCCAAAACTGTCAAAATAAAATAAGAAACAAGTGGGCTTATTTAAATTTATTTCATCCAAAAGAAATGATCGATTATGTTAAGCAGAATACAGGAAAATTAGAGGATCACAATAAAACAGAAACATTACATATATGTTAGTTGTAATCATCCATGTTTAAACAACTGCATTATTTTTTATCTTTATCTTTGTCTTTATCCTCTTTTTTGGTCAATGAGCTGACTGCACTCTGTATGGCTTCACTCTTAGGATCGACTCCTGGCAGATTTTCTAAAACACTTTGTAAAAACTCAGGGTCATTCATCACCTCAGAGTAATCTTCCTCTTCTTCCTCTTCCTCCTCAGCCTGGGAGGAAAAATATCCAACATGGATTAGATGCAAGATATGGTGAAAAACTTCTGACACTATATATGGGTATTAAATCTTCAGATTTTCAAAACATATATATCACTGGTTAATGGTCCAAATATAATTTTATTAGCAACATTTTACAGGTGTACAAAACAATTTTTAGTAACATAAATTTGAATCCTAGTATTGAATACTTTCTGTCATTTTAAAGAGAAATATACTTAACAAACAGTCATATGTCAAAGTCTGGATATTTCTTTTTTTTTTCTGTATATATGCATCAACTGTTCAGAGTAACTAAATACTAAAATCCTAAATGGTGATAGTATATATTTTCTCCTCAAAAAATTATAGAGTTACATTCCAAATTACAACCACTGATATTTAAAATAAAAAAGAACAGAAAACACTGAATTACTCTAAAATGCAAACCACAGTAGGTGTATTACACGCGGTCAAAACTAGCATTAGTTTATGAAGATTTACACACACCTTTCAGTCAGATAGCTTCTGCCAAAATAGGGTACAGGTCTGACTATTTAATGAGGGTGATGGGGTAGGGATATGGAATGTCTGGGGTTTTTCTTCCAGAACAAGATTTTTTTTAAAAAGAAGAGTAATATCTTTTTCCCCCACAAATCAAAGCAAGACAATTGTTTTCAGGGTTTCCAAAAAGAATAGTAATCCCTAAAACTTGACTTAGTAGATGTTTTACAAACAAAAAGCAGTAGTCATTGTCAACATTGCAACAAAATGTTTTTAAAAATTATCGTCAAAAGAATATATAAATATCTGTTTGGGAACATGTCATTTATATTACACAAAGCCATTTGACATGGAATTTATAAGCCTAATTTATAACCCAGCAATTAAAAGCAAACGCTTATTAACAGTCTGCAATTAAACTGAATTAAATTTATTGCTGAATGAATGATGTGAATAAAATTGTCATGATTCCATGAATAATACCTTTCTCTGTATCTCTGATAATTAAGTTGCAATCAAAGACTTTCCTATGGGTTTTTTCCAACAAAGGAGAAACACTTTGCATGATCAATTCAAGCTTCTTGCATTTTGCATTTTCTTGTTTAAGCATAGCTTATATGACTACCAGATCTCATTATCCAAAATAATAACACCAGATCTTATTATCCATTATCTTTAGTGTTAAACTGTTTATCTATATAAGCTACTTTACTGTGTATCAATGTCAATATCAAAATTTGAGTTTGTTTATGTCTCTTAGGCAAAAAAATATGTGAAGTGCCTTGTGCAGGAACACACCCAAATGAAGTGAACCATGTCTAATTTGTGTGCATGGATGGGGGTGAAGAGTGGCAGTCTGACCTGCCTTGAATTCATGTTATTCTGTGCTGTACAATCCCAAATGAAACCTAGCCAAATATATGTCACATCTGCAATCAAAAACATCACACTCCAGTCCAACAGCCTGCATTATTTTGTGCATGTATCATCCAGTTGTAGTGAAAATAAGCACAATCTTTCAATCAATGGGTTACATGATTCTAAAAGACATATGATAGCTCATGCTTACTGGAGCACTTTAGCTTTCAAATCTTTCGATTTGAAGGTGCATTGTCAAACTTTTCAATTTTGGAGGTAAGAAAATCTTGCATGTAGTATGCAATCCAATAATGTCTATACAGAAGTAATCAGTTTTGAAAATAAGACCTTATGAAGTTTGCATTAATTAGACTTGAATATTGATGTGTCTGCTTTAGCAGATAACAATGTTATACCAATTCAATCATTCATTTTTTAAAATTGTTAACAGCCTTTGCATATGAAACTTCCACATCAAATACAAACAAATGTATGTATCATAAAAATATGAGTTTGGATTTGCATTTTTTAAGCAGTCATCAGCATACTGTCTTTTTAGAAGAATTAAATGATCTGAAACAGTTCATGATACAATTCTTGTTCATTTACAATTAGCTAATAATGATGTCATATAAACTTGATTTATAAGAATTAAGAAAAAATGCAACACCACTCTCTCTCTCTCTATTAGCATATGCTTGATGGAGCATTAAACAGTAAATCATGCCCACTTTATGAACACCAACCCCACTTCAGAGTGGTGGTCAGAAGTGGCTCCATAAAAAAATGTGTTGGGCAGAGGTATTCCCAGTGAGAAGCTATGGCAACTTCGGCAGCAAATGCAAGGCAATGACAGGACTTCTCCTAATCTGCTCTCTCCGCCCTCACCGATTAGCTAATAATAAATGATGTCATATAAACTTGATTTGTAAGAATTAAAAAAAAAATGAAACACCACTCTCTCTCTCTCTTCATTAAGACTATGCTCGATGGAGTATTAAACAGTAAATCATGCCCCCTTTATCAACACCAACCCCACTTCGCAGTGGTGGTCAGAAATGGTTCCATGAAAATGTATGTTGGGCAGAGGTATTCTCAGTGAGAAGCTATGGCAACCTCGGCAGCAAATGTAAGGCAATGATGGGACTTCTCCTAATCTGCTCTCTCCGCCCTCACCAAGAAGAGTGGAAAAATTACAAATTGTGCTAGTGACATAAACAGATCAAGATCTAACACATTTAATAAAATCATTAAGTAAACTGAACAACATTGACCTTGCTATGACAAGACAATGTACAATGGCAGTTCTGGGCCTATGCTCTTTGCTGCAGAAGTATGTTGACAAGATAAATCTGGCCTGTTACCACTTCATAAAATGCCTAAACTTTAACTTGGTTATTTCGCAACTATAACAGAGTAATTCCATTAAATTTAAATTCTGAAACAAGTTGATTAATTTTGTCTTAACAATGAAATACTAGCATTAAATTCTGACTTATTAGAATTACAGAGAGATAAAATTTATGTTAATAAATATTCAAGCTGAGAATATTTTATGACACCTGAGCCCCGTCATAATGGAAGTTTCTAAATTAAGCCTGTGCTTGAGATCTGCACTCAAACAATCAAAAGTAACTTGACATTTGATTGGTTAATCATGAAATTCAAAGTCAAACTCAAAAGTTTTAGGATTTCCAGGCCTAATACTGAAGTGATGCTGATCATACCAGTTCTTCATCTTTGTCCTCAGACCTGGAAAGGGTGAACTCTTTACCACCTTCTACCACATCCATAGGAACAGGGGTGTTCTCGGTCGTGTTAGCAGCTGAAAGTAGAATTACCTCCCTTCTAGTCAAGCTCTATCAAAGCAAACTGCTGGTTTCACATTTTCTTTACAAATTATTATGGCTTAGTGCTTGCATGAAATAAGTGCACATTTTAATATGTAGTATTAAAGAAACAACATACTGTCTAAATAAATGAAACGACTGCTTTGATGTGCTTTAAAAATGAATAAAACTAATCCAAAGTACATTTTCTTAAGCTGCTATTAAAATCAGGAAATGAATTCTACCACAGCACAAAATATTAACCTCTGAAAGTGCAATAAATACATCATAAAGTATAAAAAAAAGAGTACCTTGAATGGACTTACACTCTATCACCATTTTCATTTATGACCAATAGACATCATATCAAATTCTCTGGTGAACCCATGTTAATATGACTTCCAATTAGGAAAACTAGAGGTGTTGATATAATAAAAATTATTTTTAATGAAAAGCCCATGTAGAGACATCTATTCATTCAAATGAAGTAGTAATAACAAGATTTTCAGGTTGGCCACTGTTCAGAACCAACCAGACCATAAGCTGAATCTGTAATGTTTCATGGCAATCCTACCAGGAGAATTAGTGATAACATACTTATGCTAATACAGTGTGACCCTGCTATAACATGGCAGTTGGGGTCCATAGAACTCGACCATGTTACAGACCAAACGGGGGGGGGGTATGATAGCCGGTGCAAAAATGTCTTTTGGATTACATGAAGACAAAAAACTAGTCTGAAAAACACTGGTATATGGACAACTTACAGTTGTGTAGTACAATCCATAATCTGTTAAGTACTGTAATTGTATATAATAAATCCATGAACTTGAGTATAGATTATGTTATAAACTTTATATGTGACTTACCACTCGTAAGAAAACAAAAATAATATGTATAAAAAAATGGTTTTCCTCATTTTGATTTATGTCACTTATCAATTCACTAAATTTGTCACAAGTAGCACATTGCTGAAGCTGTTTACATGCTACATGTACATGTTCTTAATTGGCCTAGATTGTTGTCAGCCTGAGACAGAGACAGAAACCTCCTGCCAAGGATACCCAGGGGATGAGGCTATGATAGGGAAATTAAAACTTTAAGAAATTAAACAGTTGAGATGCATAAAGAATGATGCATAACAGATAGAGGACCATGCCATAACCTCATCTGACTTTATGACTAGGTCTGCTAATAGTACAATTAAATCTACACGGCATCAACAGTATATCATTGTCTGACTTGAGGCAAAGGTGACACACTTGGGAAATAATTTGCAAAGTCAAACAGACAAATGAACCTATATACTGGTACCTGAATTCTGCAGTGACATCTGCATGGCATAAGCAATCTGTTCCTCTTCTGACATGGAAGAGAAGTCTGGGACACTGGGTGTCTGGTCAGCTGAATCGTGATGCATGGACATGGCCAATGCCTTCTCCAGCATGGCCTCATCATTAGAGGCTGAAATTCCAATTTAAAATATCGTTTTATCACATAATGTTTCTATGTGTCAGGACCAGAACATCACATAAGAATGTTAAAATGTGACACGATGACCTTCAAAAATTCAACATCACATGATCATATGATAATATCAAGTGATACAAAGTCCTAGAAGAACTGTAATAACTAGAATAAAAATATCTGCATCCATCAGACGTGACATATATGAAAATGAACATTATATGGATATAATTAATTTTAACCCATTACATAAATTTTAAATATCATGATCCTGTGTTTGGATAATGTGTTCATGTCCAATACACATGCACCCTCACTCTCTCCTCACTGGTTAAGCATGAATCCAATAGTTTCTTGAAAACTATTCCTCACTCCTTTAAGAAATCACCCCGATTTACAATCCTAGCTTTTCTTGTCTTGGACTGCTTGTCAAAATGCAAACATCAGAATCTCATTGTGACACTTTGATGACATAACACAGAGAGACACACTGATGTCATAACATTTGATTTACAAGTTTGAAATTAAAGCATGTCAACAATGCAGTGGAATACAGAGAAGAATATTAAAAATAATAATAATAATAATAGTAACAATAATTGTCTTGTTCTCTTTTAAATCACGTAAGGGTTGGTACCATGATAAGATAATCTCTGTCTAAAGGTAATGTATTCTTCTAAGAGGCTATGATGAACCTTGCTGTGACTTTAAGGCAGGGGTATGGCCTGCAACACACCATCTACTTGGGCAAGGTTTTGTTTAAGTATCTTCAATAATTCCAGTATTATACTTCAGACAAGGACACAAGCTGATGAATTACATTTCCCATGACCTTGACCATGAGGCAGTGCACTTGACTATGAAATAAAACAGACATACTTGAGCAAAAGTTTTATGAAAATTGCTCTAATCATTACAAAGTTATGGATAAGCAAATGCCAAGAGACAGATGTAAAGACATACAAACCGAAAAACACCACCATAACATAAAATGCCTGATTAAGTCAGCTGTATACAATTTTAACAGTGCACTGGTGATAGGAAAATATAATCAGATGACATACACATGCATATAAATTCTTTACACAGAGTTTAAATGTTTATTTTAAAATCAGAGTTAATATTTTTTTTCAAAAAAATATGGACAAACTGTTAAGTGATATAAATATATACTCCTGCATTTTACATTTACATATAAATATGCCTACATTTGTCTACACTGAGAAGTTTTTGTATAATTATGCCTCTCACGATAGGTGTAGAAGAGGTATAACAAGCAGCAAAATATACAACAATAAATTACCCTCTCCCTCCTGTGCTTTTCCAGACTCTGCAACTGAGGATGCTGCGGCTTTCCTTGATTCCTCCTCTTGTCGGGCTCTCTGTTCTTCCATTGATACTCGTAATGCCTGAGAAAAACAATAAATAGAACTATTATATAGTAGGCAGGTTCATGAAAAATAGGCTGCAGTGACATTGTTTTGACAATATGGTTTATGATATAATAAAATATAATGTTGAACTATTGTTAACATGTATGTATTAGTCAGTTATATGAGTTGGAAATGTAGGTTACAATGACTTTTGGTATCCTGGTGTAGTACTCCTCAGTGAACATGCATACACTGTTGCCAGATACTTATAAGTAAAAGCACCTTGCAGGTTTGCCTAAGCAAAATTTTAAGCCTGATCCATGCATCAAGAACTTGTCCAGCCCTTAATGCATAGCTTCTTTCAATGTTACCATGTTGAAAGCAACTAAATGATGTACAAAACAAATGATGGAAAGGAAAGAAAGATACTAAGACATATGAACATACACCTCTACCAAAGAAAAGGTTGTCAACATAGTGAAAACCATTTATTTCTATGCCAAACTTTAAACTGTACCAGAGCCAATTCAGGATCTTCATTTGGATCAACTCCAAATTCAAACCCAACAGCATGCATTGGAGCTCCTGATCCATCTTCCCCAACCACTACAGGCGAGTTGACCAGTGCCTCAGATAGCAGGGGGCCAGGAGGAACAGTCACCAGATGGGAGCTGGAAAACAGAGCATGTGATATTATCATCACTGATAACCTCCTAAATTTTACTGTCCTGTAATGGGTTAACTGCTGATGGTATAAGATACAAATAATAAATGTGAAAATAAAACCTTTTCATTATCAAGAGCACAATACTTCAATATCCTGAGCTTATAGTAGTCCTTGTAAACAGGAACCATGATAGGAAAACTAATAGGGGTCCAGCTGATTAAAGAAGGAATCATTAGTGAACATAAAATCATTACATTGAAGCAAATTAATCAAACTTAACTATACTTTATATTTATATCTTGTTCAGGATTAAGTTCATCTACAAGATTCATAGTTTCACAAAACTGATGGCCTGGTGTTAGTTACTGGGGTCCAAAGGATGCCTTGGTTACTGAAGGCCCCATGTTAGCCATGTTAGTTATTGTGGGTCTAAAGGAAGCATAGCCTTGGGAACTGAGGGTCCAGAGATGGTCATTGTATAGCAAGAGGATGCACTACCATAGGAACTGAGGGTCCAAAGCCAGTTATTGTAGTCCAACAGATGCATAGCCTTGGGAAGTAAGGATCCAGAGTTAATTTTTTCAAGGGTTACAAGGATGCAGTATTGGAATTGAGGATCCTGAGCTAGTTGTTGCGGGTCAAAAGGATGCATAGCATTGGGAAGTGAGGGTCTTGAGCCAGTTACTGTTGGTCCAATGGATGCATAACCTTGGGATGTGAAGGTCTAGAGTTAGTTATTGAGAGTTACAAGGATGCATAGTGTTGGAACGGAGGCTCCAGAGCTAGTTATTTTGGGTCAAAAGGATGCATGGCATTGGAAACTGTGGGTCCAGAACTAGTTAGTGTGGGTCAAGAGGATCTATAGCCTTGGGAAGTGATGGTCCAAGACATGTATTTGAAGGTCCAGGATGTGATGAAGCTGCATGCACTGAGGGTCTATGACAAGCATTTGAAGAGTCCATGATGTGCCTGCTGACAGTGTTTAGCTAGTCTAAAGGACAATTAGCCATGGAAATTGTGATCCAAAATAAGCATAGCCCTGGGAAATAAGGATCCAAGAAAAGCATTTTAAAGTCCAGGATGATCTCAAAGTGCTTGCAGAGGTTTCTGATATTACTGAACTACTTTGTGCACATGAAAAATGTCATTAATATTCTTTTTAACACCTTGGTTTATAATCAACAAAATTATTTATATGTTGTTCCTTACTCTCTTGTATCAATACATAAAACTATGTTACCTTGTGCCATCTTTGCCATTAATAGTGTTAATAAACTCTGTCAGTTTCTCTGTATTCACAGCCTGAAAAAAGAGGAAAAAGATTGTGGTATAAACATATTAGGTGTAAGACTCTTGGTGAAATTATCTGTATCTGTTGATCATTTTTCATGAATAAAACAATTCACATCACAAGATATTCTTTAATCTGATTCAAAGCAATGTTATTAAAAATTTCAGAAAAATAACAATGGTCACAAAAAGTTGATTTTGAATGGCTTTCAATCAAGTTTTCCCAATAAAGACATTATATGAATGTAAGTCAATGTCTCATTTGAAATGTAATACAGAGGCTGAGTCTTCATTAATACCTTTACCAACTGCCATATCAGCTGTGTGGGTTCAAGTCTCTAGGCAATGTTGTTATGTGAGAAAGCTTGTAAGCTTGAGTTGGTGGCTCTTGTCAGAGTTTTGGGGTTTCTTCATCCACCTGTCATGCATGGATTATATGGCACTGAGAAATGACATTAAACTTAAAATATCTAACACAACAACTAATACCCATTACATCTCAAATTTCTTTTTAAATTATATTCAAAACTTTGAAGCCAGTCTCTTACACAGTTTGTGAATTACACAAATATTATTATGTGCATGTGCATGCATGCACTGAAAAATCAGTTCCATATACTCCGATTTCAATTCATAGGCATGCTTGCATGGAAAATCAGTGTCATATACTCCAACATTTCATTTCATAGGCATACATAAACTAAAATTCAGTCATCGAACATTTTGTCAACATTATAAAGAACAAAAGTCTGAGGATAACATTACAAAAAAATATATTAACCTACTGAATTTTACTTTCTTGTGTGTCAAGAGCTTTTTCTAGATAAGTATGGAAACAACAACTGCCTCCTCTATACACTCTCTCTAGATAAACATAGAAACAACAAAGGCCTTATCTACACCCCCTCCAGATAAGTATGGAAATAACAAAGGCCTCTGCTACACACTTAATAAAAAAGCATGGAAACAACTGTAACAACAGCACTGCCACTGGAGACATTAGATAGTTGTCTTGCTTTCTGCTATTACAATCAAATTAATAAAATGTGTATCCTATTTAAAACAGTTAATTTAATATTTTATTTCTCTTACCTCTTCTCCAAAATTTATGACATCCACATTGACCTTCTCTTTCTTCAGCTTCTTTGCCAGTTTCACAAGCTTCAAAAGACCATATAGGCAAATATTTTCTTAAAATTCTATATAAATCAAAAATATAGTTGAAAATGTTTACAAGTACATATTCTATTTATATGACCGTTTAATCATCCATTTTTCTCATTAGGAACTAATAAGAACATGTAGAATGAATTCTGCACAATTAAAATACTGCTAAAATAAATGCAAGGGGCTGGGGTCCTACAAACACAGGGTGTCTTTCTTGTACCAATCATACAGTATTATACTGCTAATGTGCTGCAATTCAAGATTTTTGTAACATTATGATGCTTAATTATTCAGATTTATAACAGATATGCTTCAAATACTGAACCAAACTTAATCAACAAGACTTTGGAATTTAAAGCTTAAGCTTAAATTTTTATGCTCAAAAGTTTTTACAATCTGGGGTATGAGATGCTAGTGCTGTACCTCTTTTTCATCATCCTCAATTGGACTTCCCACAAACACTATAATTCGCAGCTTATGGTTTCTCCCCTGCCGATGCTTCAGTGCCAGCTGCAAGTAAAAGGTGGTATTAACTACTGTGAAAGTAATAAGATACCATTAAGTACTGTGAATGTGAAAGCAACAAAATAGCACTAAGTAATGTGTAAGCAAGTAACAATATTCCACAAAGACAAGTGAAACTAATTTTTCCTTTGTAAAATATGGTTCTTTGAGACTACTTAATCAATCATAGTACCTTAGGAGAACTACTAGTACTACCTCACAAATCCAGCCCTCCCAAATACTACTTTTAGCTCAAATGAGTTAGTTGTCTGTCAAGCTAAGTGGTGATCAGGCAGAGTGATCTCCCATTAAGTATAAGACTTGGTTGAAAAGCCTAAGAATGTTTCAGTTGCTACTGATAACTTGTGCTAAAGGACAGACAGGCAACTGAAGAAAAGCCAGCCCATAAGCCTTTCTGGTCATGGAATTTTTTAATGCCACTCCTTAATTCTAGTCCTCAATATTCCAGAAGTAACTTAATTTTTTTACTCCACTATTGAGATCAAGTCCCCAATCTCCTAGGGTAATTAAAATACTTATATTCCAATCACATTTTAGGACTGCAGATTTGTTACCATAATCCTTTATTTTACATATAT
>QKMX01098519.1:0-10467 GCA_003401595.1 Venustaconcha ellipsiformis | reverse complement strand
CAGCGCTTTAGACCACTAGGCCACTCGGGGCCCCCAGTATGGATCAGTAATATGTTACTTAAATTTAATTGCACATATGTGCATTAGAATTGATTAGTAATATGATGATGAATAACCATGACAAAGACATGTATTATATCACATGTTCCTTCATGCACCTCATAATCAAATACAAATTATGCACCTATATGAGAGAGATGGAGAGAGAGAGGGAGGAAGAGAGAGAGAGATGTATTGTCAAGTACCTACAGCTTTTGTCCAATTGCTGTGGCTCTAGTCAGATCTAGATTTGGCAGAATAGATCAGGTAAGTGAGGTTACCATCAGTAAAATTAGGCTACCTATAGGATATTATAAAAAAGGTAACATATAATGAATGGAAATGCCAAAGTGGTTACCCTGGGGAAATTTCTCTGCAGTGACATATTTTGATCTTGCCCACAGAACTGCCCGCAGCAATGTAAACTAACACCTGCTTGAGGTCTAGATTCAAAGACCAGATCAGGAAAGTGGTCTTACCAATAGTAAAATTAACCTACCAGTGTGGTATTATAAAGTCCCAAATAATAAATGGAAATGCCATGTGGTTTCTCATGTGCATTTCTCTGACAGTGAAATCTTTGACCTTGCCGACAGAACTGTCAGCAATGTAAACTAACATCTAGCATGAACAAAGATCAAGTAGAGGAAGCATGCATGCACTTTTATAAAAATAATATTTGTTGGGAATGGAGATGTTATTGTGCTAGCAAAGAAACTTAGACAGCATGCATGGGATTTAACCAAAATGGCATAAATATTATGAATATTTCAACTTTGAAACTGAAGAAGTATTGTGTTTATTTTAGTAGTTTACATTTACCATTTGATGTATTATTGTTTCCTCTCTTTGACAAAATCTTATGCTAAACTGGTGCAGTAAGGAACAAAACTAAATAGATAAGAGCTGAAATCTCTCTCTCCATCCCTCCCTCCCTCTCTATATCTCTCTGACTCTGTCTGTCTGTCTGTCTCTCATCAGGCCATATTTTATATTAATCACAAGGTGCAAGAATAAATTTGCAATATAATAAATATGCCTTCCCACCTCCCTCATCTCTCTCCCAAAAAAAATGTGGAAATAGTATTTTAGCGTCAATGATGCAATTTCCCTATTGCTGGTAATGAGAACTAGCATAATGTCATAGCTTTAATATTCATGAATCCAGAAGTCACTATAGTTTCATAAGACACATCTTCACAATTTTGTTCCTATATGTAACTTATTAAAATTTTACATTCAGCATCACCTTATGTATATAAAATGTTTGAAGGTTGGGGTAGCAAGCATGGTGGGGATGAACTGTCCCAATGTGATAGGTGTTTACATAGTCTGCATGTACTTTAACAAAGCTATTAATTATAAATTTTATACTAGCACATTTTTGTCAACTCATGTTTATTACTTATTGTTGAGTGATCTGTGTGCACCTAAGATGAAAACACAAAATTTAAAAAATGAAAATGTATTAAGCTCAATGAACTAAGAGGGTGTGAAGTGTTCTTCTTTGTTATAAGATTTATTAACATCTACAAACTGAGTGTCAAATGTCCTTTGTTTTAAGATTTATTAACCTCTAAAAACTGAAAGTGTATCAAGTGTCCTTCTTTGTTGAAAGATATATTAACTTCTAAAAACAGAGTGTGTCAAGTGTCTTTCTTTGAAAAAAAAAATTAACATCTACAAACTGAGAGTGTGTAAAATGTCGTTTTTTGTTAGAAGATTTATTAATCTTTAGAAACTGAAAGCCATTTGTCAAGTGTCCTTCTTTGTTAGAAAATTTATTAACATCAGTGAACTGAGAGTGTGTAAGGTATCCTCCTTTTGTTAGAAGATTTATTAATCTCTAGGAACTGAGAGTGTGTAAAGTGTCCTTCTTTGTTGGAAAATAGAGTTTCAAATTAATTATCCCAAAGGGATGAAACAATATTGGTCATGAAATCAAGATAACCTTGCAAGAATGCATCTTTCAGTAACATCACAAACACATCATTTGTTTACACTGATCTATATCAAGTCAAACTGAGAGAAACTTTTAGAAGATCGTATCATCAGTTATAAAATGAAACTAAGATTCATATCATGAAAAGACTCCATTTCATAAATTCTCTTTTTCCGATCAGTAAGTTCTCTTAAAAATCCAAACTGGCTTTTCTGAAAAGCCAAATCATTGTATAGGCATTCATTTTGCTACTCTACATGTGTTGGCCATGTGACTGTCTGCTAATAATTGCATCAATAACACAACTTAGAACAGTTGTTCACATCCTTTTCTGGCTGCAACCCTAGAAGTTAGTTTTTTTTTTCCGAGCCTTGTGACCCTGAGTCTGTGTTTTTGACAAGTTTCATCATCATTACAAATATCCTGCTGACTCTTTCTGACCCTCCAGAATGACCTCACAACCCTGATTTGGGTCATGACCTGGGGATTGGGAACCACTGGTTTTGAATGATAAACAATGCTATAAATTTGTATGCATATCTGTCAAGAGCCAGTGAGACATCATGTTTGCAGAGAGATCAATGTCCAAGAAAAAACACATGATGGTTAATTACACCATTAAGTGGCAGAGACATCAGGTATACATAGAGGTGAGTATCCAGAAAATCATGATGTTTGATTACCACCCATATATGTTTATTCTATTACACTGGTTTTATAATTTGGGTAGGTAAGTAGGTAGTTTCTAAAAAAAAATTAAACTATGCATTATAATTATTAGAACCTATAACATTATTATCCTACAACCATTATCTTATAATGTCTTACATGACCATGAGTTTTGGCTTTTAGACCCCTTCCCAAATTATAGGTTTCTTTATTACCCTTAGTGCAAGACCTCCATAGAGTTTGATCAATGAGTTTAATCTATAACAAAACTTTTGTACAATCTTCATAGAGTTGATCAATGAATTTAATCTATAACAATACTTTTGTACAATCTTCATAGAGTTGATCTATGAATTTAGTCTATAACAATACTTTTTTGTGCAATTTTGAGGCACAAAGACCTTGACCATTGCCCCCACCCCCCAATTAGGACTCTTCAAAACTTTCTGTGTGAGCCATCTTCAACTTTGGCCATAGTTCACAGTGTAGAACTGATGCCATTATGCAATTAGAAGTTTTTGTTTTTCTTTAATTCCGATTGACCATGACCTTTTTGCCCCCAAATTAGTTGGCTTCTTTCTAAACCAAAGTGTTATCCATCGACAAACTTCTGCTTAGGCACATGTCTGAAACTGAAATTTGTATGCAGAAACCATTGTCATATTCAGACACACTGATCTTTAGACTTTTCAACTCAAAATCAATGGGCTTCTAAATTACCCTAAGTGCAGTGTTCAAGCCCATGTAGTCCACAATAATTGCTCCAGGCATGTGATGCACAAGTTATTGACATCATCTGAAACCAGTCTTTAACCCATTGGTATTCACCTTTAAACTTTGGACCACAAAATCAAAAGCCTCTTTATTACCCCAAATACAAATTATTGCAAAATTTGATAATGGTATTTACTGAAGACTTACTGTATGGAAACAAAAAAAGCAGAGTCATGTCCCCTGAATATTGAAACAGTGGGGCCACTGATTGTAGAACATAGCTGGACATCAAAATAGAGCATCAAAGTAGGAACAATGAAAATGAAAGTAGAACATAACATGAATGAGTTCCATAATGTATCACATTATTTCACTATTGCAAAAACCCTTATTCCTTATTTACCAGTATAACAAGTTCAGAATCACGTTAAATTTCACTCATAAGTCTGTCTTTATATTTTGAAAAAGCACTGAATGTCTGAGTTTTCTAGTCAAAATGAATCACATCTGAAATGAATAATTTCTATAAATATATCCAGTACTGACTCATTTTTTAAAATTGTAAACAGAGAATAGTGAGTCAACATGTGTGTGTGATTTAGATTTTTCAACATAGATTTACCAATTTTGTCATCATATTGCCATGATGTATGCAGTGTGGCACCTTACAGTGATGTCTAGCATTAGATCATGCTGCAGACATTTAGCATCATGCCCCACCCAAACATAGTATCATGACATCAGTCTGATCAGTCCTAATACTAACTTCTTAATTCTGAGTGCCAAGTGATGCAGCTGTTTGTACCAGATTTATAAGTTAGTATCAGTTTCATAACTTGATGAATGCCAAAAGAATGATGGAGAAAAATATGACTTACTGCCCTTACAATGATGGGGAAAACCAAGACTTACTACCATAAAAACCAGTGCTATGTAGATCAGTTCTGACTGAGATGACTGGAAAGAAAGGAGTCAAATTTGCAAAAGCAACTTATACAGATGGAAGTGCATATTGATATTGTTGCATAACTTCAAGTCAATTAGAATATTGCTTGGCAATTTATATCAAGCTGAAAAAAGCATGTAGTTGCTGTAACACATAAACATGTGATGGGTTTGGTGATTTGCCTCAAGCAGAGTGCAACAGATCTTGCAACATAAAAGGATGACAATATTCCTATTGTGTTTATTTCTGCCTCCAAACTGTGCCATGTGAATAATGTAGTACTAAATAAAGTTCACATTGGCAGTGAAGCACTCAAAGTACTAACAATATGGAACAATGGATGAACATAAAACTCATTATTGAAATTAGCAACAGACTTGTGCAGAATTGAAGGTACATGTTTCAAATACATAAAAATAAAGAACATTCCATGGTTTATATGATTTTCTCAACAGAGAAGCTTGCATCAAGCATATAGCTACTGATAAATATGGGTTATCATCACAAGCTTTCATGGAAAATGTTCAGATTGAAAGCACACAATAATGTAGTTTGGTTCCCTACTTCATATGCTCCTTGTGTTGCATTCTTCTATATATACATGAGGACTTTGTACAGTATAGTGCAATGCAATGAGCATACAAAGCAGGGAACCAGACTATAGAAAATGCCCCAATTTTATAAAGATTTGAATTTATTTATGTGTTGCAATGGTCACTGGGTAAAGCACTTTCAATATCTGACATGACTTGTCTTAAAAAGCAGTCAAATTGCATGAAGGGACATAACTCAAGTTATAATAATATGTAGCATCAGTGGTTATATCTCTTGACACAGTTGAACTGTGTCTATTTACCTGTAGTGCTGAATACAAAATAATTTTAATAGGCAATGTTTATAAAAGATATTTGCTTAATCACTTTTCTGTTAAAATGAATAGAAATTTTTTTTTACAAATTTATTATTGGGATTATATGCATGTTAAGGGATGTTGATATTTGCACTTGATCATGAACATAAAAACAAGTGTATCTCCCAGTGGTGTAGTGCTAAACAAATAAGTGAGAGAACACAATAAAGAAGCGAAGGTACACATGTTACTTAGCTGTGGATGGACAATGGGAAGCACAGAAACGAAAGAATTATATGCCAAAAAAAATAGAGAAAACCATTCCCACAGAACTAAATCTCTGGTATCTGCAAAATATATGTTCATCCTTTTGATCCTATTTAACAAACCATACTTCTCAAATCATCCAAGCCATCCATACTTCAAATGCTTTTAACATAACATACATTTCTTTTTTAAATTTCAGCCTGTTGTGATATATTATTTTGAAACCTATAAGATTCTATGTAAATATTGAAACCAATAAGTTTTTACTTTCACATACTGAAACCAATATTAATTCAAAACCATTTATATTTAAATAGTCAAAAATAATATTATTTATATGTAAATATCTGTAATCAATTTAAATGAATTATCATAAAAAATATAAATTAAAAATTAATTTATTGTGTCCAAAAAACTGTCCGAATAGATATGATGAATATGGTATTTAGTGAAATTATTACTACTCTGCTCTTTACAGCCATTACTTTTAGCTCTTAGGCAGAAACCAACGATTGCTACATGTTTAGCCAAAATTTGGCTAGTGTCTTTGATTCCTTTTAGTATTACCCACATGTGTTAAAACTAAAATATTGGTAACTATGATTAGCCAAATTTGGCTATCTGCGAGATTGTCTCTTTCCTTTAAGTAAATGCAAAACTCTTAGGTATAAATCAAATTTTTGATAAATGTATGCTTAACCAAAATTTGTCTAATGTCTGCTGCAACAGATTTTAGTACAAGGTACATGAATGGCTATTAGAAACCAAAAGATTAGTAGCTGTACCATTAGCCAAATTTGGCCGTCCACCTCATTGTCTCATTCCAAAATGCTGTATAAACGTTAGCACACCAAATATTTGGTTTTTGACTTAAATTTTTCTTGTGCATAACTTAGAGTAATAACTCCTGCAAACCCAAATTTAGCTAAATGTATATTTAGTCTATTCTGACTAACCAGTGTAATGTCGATTTTCATAAGATACATGTATAGCTCAAAGGGAGTAAAATCAATTTTGGCTAAATGTATACTTAGTCAAATTTTGGGAAATGCATGCAGGGTTGCTGTACATAATCAATGTATATGGCTCCAAAATAAGAAATCAAGTTCACTATATTTGTATGATCAAAGTTGTATAATATCATGAGCAAAGAAAACAATTATTTTATGTAACAGCAATAGCAAACTAAACTGCAGCAAAGTAATTAAATGTGACACACATTTCAGAACAATCTTTTATATTTCTTATTAGTAAAATGTTTCTTTGTAATGAAGACTTTATGTAGGTTGTAAGAGTAAATATTGGTAAATACACCGTAGGTAATGTATATAATAGTTCCTAAACTGATTTTTTTTTCTTTGTATATTATAGTTCTTGCTAAAACCTAAATTTTATAAGAAGAATTTAACAGAGAGATGGACCAACAGGAACATGGATACAAAGAAAAGCTAGAGAAAAGAAAAATATTGAAACAAATGTTTGAATACATTAAATATTTATTACTGCACATCTAACATATGACTGAAATGGTGTCGTTTATTTTAAATACAAGTTCAACTAAGAATATTACATGCATATAAAAACACAAGAAAAACGTTTTAGTGATCTGATGGGCAATTGCATTCAATCTAAAAGAAATTGTCTTTTCTGCTTCATTTAAGAGAATAATGTTTATGGAATGTTTCATTATTCATAAAACAATTTTTACTTCAGAGAAAAGACCTCTCTTGTTTAAGTCTCATCATTGCTAATAGTAATGAAGAAGGATGTTCAAAGTTCCCTGGTAAAGTAACCTGGTATAATGTTATTATCTGATGTCCTCAGGCTGTTAAATGATGTTTGTGACATTGCTTTGTATTGTATATTCCAAGTGTAATCTCTGATGTCGCAACTTCCTTGACCAGACCGATTTGAATCATTGTCCCATCCGCAAGATATAACACATCTTTCCCGACAGTATATTGTCTTCTGTCTGCTCTTTCAGCTCATTGGCAGCCTGATGCTTGTTGGGTTGAGTATACCTGAAAAATTTGGGTCAATATTATTAAATGCAAGCAAAGTGTTCTGCTCAAGGACTCACCATAGTAGCTGACCTAGACAGAAGGATTCAAACTTATACCCTTACATTAAATTGAATTGTTCGATGCATATCAAATTCATAAAACCAAAATATGAGATATTTGCTTAGATGGTGATTGTAGTTAACATAAAAGGGAGATAAACCTGGAAAAATAACATTCATATTCATGTTTTGATCTGTAATGTTGTTTAAACTTTTCTGCATTCTTTGAATCCTATGTTTTTTATTTTTTTTATTATTTTGTATTGTGATTGCTTCATTACCAAGCTTGGCAAAGTATTGGATAGAATGATGTGGGAAAATTTATCTTTCTGATTGAAGCATGGGGACAAACCAAAGGAAGACACTTTGTTGTGAAAGTTATTATGGTTATTACATCACCTTTGACATAGCAATAACAGTGTAGCAAATAAATTTGAAACTAAAAAAAGCTATAACACAGTGATATAGAATTTGAACTTGGTGTCTAACATCATCAAAGGCATCAGTGCAATGTAAAAAAATAAGTGAAAACCAAGGTTACAGTCTTTGTGCAAGCCCAGAATTCTGAAAAGGCTAGACATAGTGCTTCATCTTGTTCCTACATAACAAACTGTACTAATGTATACCCAGGTGACCAATAATATGTGATTCAATGTATAAACTGAATCTATAAAGGTTCTAGCTTGTAAAGATGTGGACATGGTACTTTGTATATATTTACTTTTCCTATATTACTATCAGATATATTTCAATATGTAGTACCAACATAATATTTTAATGAGTGGCAAAGCTAAGTTGAAATATATTGTTGTTGGTACCAGAACATGAAACATATCTGGTATATATGTAGGAAAATAACATTTTCTTTTTCTTGTATAATATAACAAACATGCTCCAGAATTGAATATTAGAAGATTGAACACAATGGTCAGTACAGTATGTTCACCCCTACTCCCTTTTGGTAAATATATCTCCCTTTCATACGCTACTTAGCAATATGAAATAAAAATATCATTATGAACAATGCTATGGAATTCCAAGAAAAATAAACCAAGTTTAATATCGTTAGAACACAGATGTTGCACAGTGGATGAGTCTAAATCTTAAATATGTCACAATATGTCTAAAACCTAAATGACACACATTGTAATAGTGTAAAACCTAAATGACACACAATGTAATATTGTACAAACTAAATGACACACAATATAATAGTGTAAAACCTAAGTGACACACAATGTAATAGTGTAAAACCTAAATGACATACTATGTAACGGTGTAAATCCTAAATGACATACAATGTCATAGTGTAAAGTGCAAATGTCACACACTGTAATAGTGTAAAACCTAAATGACACACAGTGTAATAGTGTAAAACCTAAATGACACACTATGTAATAGTGTAAAACCTAAATGACACACAATGTAATAGTGTAAAGCATAAATGTCACAAATTGTAATAGTGTAAAACCTAAATGACACACTATGTAATGGTGTAAAACCTAAATGACACACTATGTAATAGTTTAAAATATAAATGGCAAACATTGTAATAGTTTAACAGTGAATGTTACCAGCATCTAAGTGTTGTCAGTAATTACAATTACAAAAATAGTACTTATATTTTCTAGTTTTAGTACTGATATAGAAAAAAATGTCTGAACAATTATTTAAGTAATACTAATACAGTAATTACTAACTTTATTAATGTTTCTTTGTTTCACATATTCAATTAAAATATTAAAGTGTAGTATTTGTCTTGTTTATATTTGTATCATTTTTCCAATATTTCGTTCTTACCTAGTTATTCAGTGCAAAGAACTTACCAAGAAACTAACAAATATGCTTTTCATTCACAGGACATATGAATAAACCTAAAACTATTTTCTGAAGGACAATAATGAAATGAAACTGTATTTGAAATAAATGATTCATTAAGTAATGCTTGCTATGTGTGAACAATGAGGAAGCAGGGCATAATAGAGTGTTATTTGGTTGATAATTGTATATGTATCATATGGGGGTTGGGGTCAGTAACTTAAGTGTTCAAATTCTTTGGAGTGTGATCCAGAATATTTTTGTTTATTTAAATAACTCAAAGGAATGATATGTTTAAAATGACAAGTTTAAAAACAATAAGTTAAAAAATAAAATAAAATGCCACCTGTACAGTAACTGACTTAAAGGAGATAAATTATGTAGGCCTACGATCAAAATTTTTGGAACAAGACATGGCAAAATCAAACATAAAGTCCTTCTACCCAATACTTCATTTTTTGGCACTCTAATGTGAAAGTTTGCAAGGTACAGATTTTGTTGTAGTCAGATTAATAATAATAATAATAATAATAATAATAATAATCCCTATATATATAGATGATTTGGGGGGGGGACTAAAATATCAACAACTTTTCCATCTAACGTTACATGCTATTTGCGAACACCCAAACCGCTATTAATGCACTCACGAATGACTAGTTTTTCCTACAATAAAAGACCTCGACCCTGATATTTACGTATGAAACATAAATATCAGGGTTGAGGTCTTACACTGTATGATTCTACTACAGTTAGTCCTAGAATGTAAAACGAATTACATCTTATTTATGTTTTAGTGACGCAACCTCCCTACCCCCTCATATTAAAGACGAGGTCTTACATTGTCTACTAATAAAATTGTTCAATTCTGTTATATTTGTTTCACGTAAATTGTCGTCTTAACCTCCACTGAACTTTACTGTACGAGAAGCTACATTTTCGCTTCTAAAAATAAACACACACCCCAATAACCGGATTACCTTGGTTGACTCTCCTTTATGTATAAATATATAAACATCTGAGGTTCCGAGGCTGTATTTTTTTACAGAATGACGATATTCGATTCTGTCTTGTTTGTTTCATGTTTATTGTCTACCTCCACTGAACGAGGAGCTACATTTCCGCTTTAAAAAAAAAAAAAAAAAAAAAAACCCCCACAA
>QKMX01098223.1:0-11333 GCA_003401595.1 Venustaconcha ellipsiformis | reverse complement strand
CCAAACTCAAGACTGTTAAAGGACTGAAATTCCATCAATTTTCTCAAAAAAGGTTAAAATCTAATTATCCTCTTTTAATGGTAAACAGATTACTCGTGTTTCATGAATAGATCTTTGTTTAAAGCTTGTTTGTTACCTTGCAAAACAAAAAGGTTAAGCAATGAATATGCTGTCTTGGAAAAAAGGCATGAATCTTTCTATAAGAACATCTGCATATAAGCATAGCTCAACATTATGACCACCCAATCCTCAGCTTTCTCATTATCATTTTAAGCAGCTAGCTTGATTTCAATAGTATAAAGATGAATCAATGTGACAAAGAAAAACAAATTCTGTACTATTCAAAAAGTAGATAACTACAATGCTGTAATATGTAATAGCAAATTCTATACTATTAAAAAAGCAGAAGCTTTGTAGCCTGGCTGCTAATGAAAATAATGAATTCTGTGAGCCATAGGCATGACATTTAAAACTTTATATATTTGCATTGCATAGATAATGACTTACCTGTGGACAGGTGTGGGGTGTACGTAGCATATCCCCTGGGATGGGATTGTACCATGCCCCTCCATCCCAGTCTGTTAATACCACCAGGGATGAATACAAGCCACTCAGCTGAGATGCATCAACCTTTATATAAAATAACAATATCACCAATTAATTATCTTTGCAAAAGCTGTTCAATTATTTGTAGCTAATATGTGTAAAATTTACTAACATTAATTGATAGTCTGAACTTCAGTTGTTCTTATCTGCTCAATGAAATTTGCTGGAGTCTAGTCATAAATATAGGATGGTTATGAATCATCCTGAAATCAGTTCATTTGCCCAACATGTCCAGCATTTGACTAACACATACTCTGACCAATCAGTCAGCATTCAAAGGTTGTTTCAAATATCATTATATTACCTTTTCTTGCCTCTTTTTCCCTTATGCTATCAAGTAAACACCTATAAAAAGTAACATTCAAAAATCACTAGGTCTTTCTGACAGATTGTTTCTTTGTTGGACTTATTAATAAAGGAGTCACCAGACAAACTTAATTCAAAGGTGATTAGATTTAGTTTGCATGTTGCTTCTGTGTTGTAAATTAATAGATGTGTCAGCAACAAAGTTTGATTTTTCACTATCTTTCTCCTACTGCTTAAACAATACAGCCACCAAACACAAGACAAAGAGTTGTGAAAGCTTATCTCATAGACTAATTTTAAAAAATACTATAATTTAACAATTGCCCCAAAGTCTCTGCTGCACAGCATTTGCTCACACCAGGTCTCTTAGCTGTACTGTTTTGTGATGTGTCAGTACCAACAATACCTTTAGAACAAAATATGTGAAGCCTAGGAAAAATTTAGGAGAAGATACTAGCAATAACAATAACATTTATTACCATTCTCCGAAACTTATTTGGGACCTGATAAAACAAAACTTCACCATTAAATTTTGCTGAAAATACCTGTCAATTAGGTATTACATATTTTTTGGTAATAAATCTGTTTGATGTCAATTAATCATCAAATTTAAAAACAACAGAACATAATAAAATAATGCTGTTGATTAAAATTCCAAAGAACAGTGGTTGAAAGAAAACATTATTTATAAAATAATTATCTCAAGAGTCAGTAAATCTGGACACACTTTCTGGTGCATTTAATGAATAGATATATTCATTTTTTTTAATCACAACTTTTTACATCTCAGTGAGTGCTCTTATCTTAAATTTCATAAAGATGGGCTGCCACATTAATTTTTGGGGAAAAATATCCATCAAGAACCATTAGAATTTCAGGATCCTTGTAATGTATGTATTATGGCTGCAATATCTACATGTGTAAATGACTTACTATATACTCTCTTATAAGACAAATCAGACCTTAAGTAACAAAGATCCCCACCTGCCGTATCATAATGTGCCTGCAGATCAGGCTCTATGTTGCTTGTTCTACTAATTACTCCTAACAACCTGCATAGACCCAAATATGCTGATTCATTATGCAACAGCAGATCTGGGTCTGTGCTGTTTGCAGCTGAAATCTACCTATAAATGACTATGGACAGTAGTTTAGTTTCGTCTGAGTAAAAAACTATGAAATGAGGGAGTAAATCTGGCATTAACTGATAAGCATGTCCAATCTGTGTGTCTAGTTGCATTATTGATTTTTTTTCATAATGTACTTATATGTTGCATTCTGAATTAATCTGATGATGATAATAAGAAGCCATTACCTTTTTTGTCAGATATATTCAACAAATCACATGCTTCACAAACTGATTTTTTCATAATAAGAGGAAAACAATGTATAGTGAATGAAATAGCCCTAAGTTTACTATCTTCAAGGTAATACCTGCACAATGCCAATGGTTTACATATAAATAGCTGTCATCAACATAAACCTAATATACAGATATGGAGAAAGGTTGAGTTTTAAATGGCATTGTTTCAGTTACTGTATACTGTGAACTAGTTTAGAAATATCTGTAAACTTTGCAGCTTTAGTAAATATGTAGGTAGGTACGAAAGTGTGGTTCAACAGCACATTAACACCATCCTGGAAAAAAACAAGGTTGTAATAAATACCAAGAATAAAAGCAATGAACCAATCAAAACAGATGCTTCTACAGAAGGAACTTGTCACTTTGTTATGAACTGATTTAAAATATGTGGATATAACTAGAGACAAGAGCTGTTTAAGAAATTTCATCATAATAAAGAGTATAATATTCAAAATTCAAAAGCAAGAACACAATCTTTCATCCAATCCAAGTGAGATAGTTTTTACCTGTAGCTGTTCTTGGTTTCCTGGCAGGGAGTTGAGTGTAATAATAAGATCAAAGTTGGCACAGTTTCCTTCCTTCCTTACAAGCAAGGAGCCAATGTTGGGAATGGATTCAAGCTCCTTTTTCATCATATCCACCTCCAGGGTGATATTTATACCTGGAAACATTGAATTAACTGTGAATATGATGACAAACAGATCAGATAACAATAAGTCATAACCAACCTACCCTTTGCCTCCAGATAGTAATCCAATAGAAAACAATCTATGAACACAAAAGATTAATGGGTGTGAATAAATTGCAAATATAGTCCACTCTTGAACTTGACTCCTGTTAACTTTCAAATTGCTTAAAATCAGAAAATTTTATATCTCCTGATAAAGTACAAAGCAAGTATGATTGCAAAACCAAACCAGACAACAGAAGATAAACCCTATAAAAGAAGGCATGTCAAGCCCTATTTTCATATGAACTTGAACCAAAACCCTAATGTAACTGTCAAAAACAATACTCTCACAAACACTGACAGCAAAAAGGTGACCGATAGATTTCCATTTGGGATGATGAGAGAAAAAAACAGAATGTTATCACCAATTGTATAACCATCCTTTTAGATCCTTTTAGAAGTCTCCAGTTGCCATTCCAAACATTAATTATTATGTAAAAAAAATAAATCTAATCTTATTTTTGGCAACATTCATTCTGTGACATACACATAAGACATAAAACAAGAGCAACAACTATTTTATATCATATCCAAATTTATTTGAGATAGCAAGCTTTATATAAAAAAATCAGAGTATAGTTTGTTCCTTCAAATCAACATTCATAAAATCCTGTCAGCTGATATTATCACTGTCCACCCACATAAACCCAAGTTTAATACATGGAAATTACATTCTTGGAATATATTTGGAGTAACAATAAATAGCTCAATTTTTAAGCACAGTTTCCACAGGAGTGATTGATAAATTAGTCACTGCTCACACTTGAAATGCATTCACTGTTCTAATTCTGACCCATTCACATGGTACAATACACAGTTAACCTTTTGAGATTATCCTATCACAATATACAATGCATAGTCATTACTATGGAAAGTATATATATACAACAAGATACTTATTCCAACTTTCAATTGCAGTGGATGTAAAGGGACTTGTATGTAGGCCTTTATGTGTATAGCATCCATAAATCAATGTTATCATGAGCTAAATATAATCACTTACCATTAGCCAGCAAAGAATAAAATGAAGGTCACAGTGACCTTCGGCTGGAGGGATGACTTTAACATGAGAGGTACACAATGAAGCCTAAACATGATTTTTAAGAGTTATATATTTCTATGCTTGAATTTAGTCTATGACTATATTCTATTTTCAGCTAGAGCTATTAATACATGTTTACTAGTTTTAAACTAATCCTTCATAATGAACTTGTTTCCAAATTTGAATTAATTTTTATTTGATTGTTGAGTATTGCAACACAGGTCTGGTGAACTGCATTTTGACTTAAGAAAGAAATTGTGAAAAATGACACTTGAGAGGTATTGCAAAATAAATAAGTTGTGGAGATATATATAAAGTCAGACTTGATTCATTCCTATTTCCTAGTACTTTTCTTGTTTTAAATCAATCTGCAGATGTATTTAATGTTGTGTTTAGATTTACTTTGAGAGGAATCATTTATTTAAATTATTTATTGGAATTACAAAAAGTGATCATGTGATGGTCTGAACTAAAGTAAATATTTTATGATTATTGTGAGTTCATTCAAAGACATTCTAGACAATGCCATTGTGATATATCATCTTATTCAGGACATGGATTCATTTGGAACACTAATTTATTTTGGATATGTGATGCAACTTTAAGGATTAATTTGGATTTATTTCATAATACTGAAGTAACCATTAGTCATGAATTAATGCAATAATAACTTTACCAAGAATGTACAAATAATACATGTATATGTATAGTTATCCCCCTGGCCCCTTCTCCAGGGGAAGATGCCATAAAACCAAACTGTTGCTTATGAGCTAGGAAACATTGAGTTTTTGTTAGGCTGTATATGCTTTTACATGTGCAGACAATGACACCAGGGATAACACAATAACTCTCTTCTATTTCATTGATGCAAGCTAAAACCTATGAAAAATTAATTGAATTTAATTGTAAATTGATAGTAAATTCCAGTTATATTTATGGCCAACATTTACAATAGGACATGACATACCTGACTTTGTTTTCCCTTTGAAAGTTACACTGATTGTTCCAGTGACAGGTGGTGATGCTGCTGTTATCCTTGATACCACACTTGCCTACAAGCAATGAAAATAAATCAGGATTGGCATCATGAATTGTCAAAAAATATACAATGTATATAAAATCACCTTCAACAATCATGCAAGATGATCCACATTACATATTTATACACAATTTCCTCTGATTTTCTTAGTGGTAGTAAAAGTGAGAATCTTACTTCAAATTTCACGAAACACAAGAATTCTGCCAGCTCTGCCATGGCATATTCCAAATATCCAGCAAAGACACTGAAACCTGAACCTGTGATGAGCAGCAATATCCTACATGAATAAACCCATCAAATTCCATTATTATATATGTAACAGAGAAAACAAGTTCAATGCAAGAACTTAACAGTGATGCTTACACCAACAATTTAGGTAATGCTGCTTGAAAAGTGATATCAGTGTCTCCAGCATGCTTTGCAGGCAAGATAATAAACCAAGACATAAAGAAATGCCTGACTATCCAAATTCTATTTATCAAAACTGCCTACTGATCCTCACCTTGGTCACATTACAATTCGTATGATCCATATACCCCCCAAAACATCTGCACATCCTAACTAAACAGGTATCCTCCCAACAGTTTAGATAAATGGATTTTTACTGTATTCCTTTTGTTAACATTTGTAGTGATTGATCAGGAGACAAGAATACATTATGAAGAACATTAACATACCTGACTGTTGGTGAGTGTGAAGAGTTCAAAACCACTGCCACAGTCAAAGGGTTTCAGATCAATTGAATAAACCCCAGCGGAGGTACTTGTCACCGTTACTGTATCAATTATGGCCCCATTTGGTTTAGCAGCTTCAAGCCTCTGAAGGTTGATTTCAGCTTGAAAAAAGCATGAATTTATTTATTTTATGCACCATCAGTAGTGAAATGTTAGTAAAAAGGCATTCAAGTTAAATCTAAATCATAAATCCAAAACAACGATTCGTTAATGATATTCATGTAGTAAACCTACCATAGTCTGAAGTAGTTTCCTGAAGGCTGATGGTCAACATGTCAATGAAGATGTCCAATTTATCTGAGTCTCTTTCCACTGACACCTTCTGCAGGACAAAACTGAAGTCTCCATGTGTGCTCCTCAGCCAGGTATACATGTTGACACACTTATAATGCCAGCTGTACAAGAATGAAAAGAAAATAACTACCAACTTTTTTATTGTCTGAGTATCCTGAGATGATGATTATACTAATTTAAGTAATATGTACATAGAAACAATCTTTCAAAAAATGACATAGAATCAAACTGCTTTAAAGGAAACTAAATCAACTTTTGCCAACTGCGTAGATCAATGAATGGATCTAGATCAAGAAATAGATACAGACCATGAAATTAATAACCTTACCAGTGAAAGAAGAAATCCAAATGATATGCAGAATGAATGCAAATGAAATGAAGAAATGGACACAAATAAAATACAAAATGAATGCAAATGAAATGAAGAAATGGACACAAATGAAATACATAATGAATGCAAATGAAACAATGAATGCAGTAGAAAACACAAATGCATTTCATGAATGCTTTTGATGATCTATTTACTTGTATTTTAGCTGACACTAAATCTGCAAGATTGAAAGCCCTTTTGCACAATGACCAGGATCAATGGTTCACTATTTACAAGTTGTGATATTGTTTCAATGATGCCACTGACATGATAACATTACCAACAACTGTATCTGTACAATTTTTATCTGAATGAAATGAAATAAGACATAACATTTGCTGATAATTATTCTACATTTATTGCAAATGCAGTTATCAGGAATGTCAAAAAATTTGGAAAAAAGGACTTGCTTGGACCAATCTTTTAAAGTGACCTTTTCTGAAGCCATAATTTTAAGAGAATGGTTAAGAGGAGAAAATGCATAAGCATCCAACCACTACCAACGTCATGCTCAAGAACAAAGCTGTGCTTGCTTTAATCAGTAACTGTCTAGGCAGCTAGCAGTAATCCATTGAGATTCAGCTTTCTCCTCCACTCAGACATGTCACAATAGAAAATGGAGAATGTAGAATATACATGCCATGCTCAAGACCAGAGGCACAGTAACTGTTAAAGCAGCTACCAGTGATCCAGTGAAATTCAGCTCTCTCCTTCACTCAGACACGTCACATAAATAGAAGCTGAAGAATACAGACTGGACATGCCATCCAAGTGACTCCACTTTGATTCAAAGTGAGACCTTACATCACTTCCCCTTATATGCTTTCTGAGAGGAGGGTCTTCACACCATTAAGTTTCTCTCCATGCTTGAAGCATACAACTCCTTTTCATGCAAGGCATCCCTGACAAAATCCAGATATGAAGAACAAGTGTCCCTGGACATGAATGAAATACCAACAGCCTCTGTCAGGAGCATGGGCAGCATGGGGAATTTTACTATTTTCTGGGATACATCAGTTTGATGATCAAGCAGCTCTCTGACCCAGGATCCATACTTCATGTGTAAATGTGCCAAAATTTACCAGTGATTGGACAGTTACATTTCAGCATGCCTTACTGTCACATACCAATAGTCAACTGCATACTGTCCACTAATAATAACATGTTTACAAAAGAAAACATTATCTGAAGAGAGCGATAGTGAAAAGGGTATCATGCAAATCCTATTACTGAAAAACTACACTTGCCTTGGAATGTACTCTTGCTATCAACCACATGTCCAACAAAAAAAATGACTAGTCCCAATTGTTGGGTTATCATTTGAAGAGCCTTAGTTATATTTATTTATTGTAAGTTAAAATGCTGCTTGAATTTTATGCATTTTTCTGTTACTCTTAGTACACTCTTAATGAAAGCAATAGTTCCTTCCATTAATACTATCACAAAATGGGAAATACCAGCTTTGGTTAATGCAGTCTAAATGAATGTGAATGCAAGGAAACAATGAATAGAAAAGATAAATGTAAAATCAGAATGCAGCTTTGAGGATGAAAAGCAATATAAATTACTGCTGGAATGCAGACAGAAAACAACTAAAATGCAGAATTAATGCAAATGACATGTCAATGAAGCACGAATGATTTAGTAAAAATATCCATCTTGGAATATGTAAATAAAGAGATCAAAAGATAAACATACAGACAGAATGAACAAAAAAAAAACAGATATACCAATGGAGATACAAATTGTGTAAACTAGTGCATCAAAGACTGTGTGATGTAAAGATTTGGAAACAAATTGAAGCTGAATCTTTGCAAGTGAACTAAATCCAAGTAGAAAATGTCAAAAGCTGAAAAAAATACTAAAACTGACTTGCTTTGTCTGAAAGTAAATCTTGCAAGTAGCAACTTGACACAGAAATGGTATTCACCTACATTAGCAATGTACTGGCTTGTTTTTGATTCTTGACCTGAATCCATTTAATATGGCAAATAAATAAGTATATTACAAGGTTTAATATTAAAATGACAATTACAAAAATCAATGATAATTCTAAAATGAAAAAAGAATTAAATTTAAATCAAAGGTGTCTTAGGAAATAGGAAGTCTGAACATTGCAGCTTAACAATTTGCTGTAAATAATAATTTAGAGCCAATATGATGTTGTCCTTTGACTATTCTCTACCTACCTTGTGAACTCTTGAGAAAACTGGGGGTCAAATGAGTTAGTGATGGGGCCCACTGTTACTCCAGATGCATTCGTATAAGTGTAGGTCAGCTTCACCCAATTCTTTAGGAGGCCTCTGTAGGCAAAACACAGCTGGAATGAAATGGAGAATGGAGTCTTAAGAATGCAATGTGAATTACTGCACAGTAAACACCCTAGTCTTCACAATGTATGTCGTAACCAAAAAACCATTTCTTAAAAGTACTCTCATGCAGAAACAGCAACAAAGAAATGATCCTAGTTTCAGTGCACATGTAAAATTCTATCTTAAATTACAGTTTTTAATATCTTTCATATTGCTTGTTAAAAAAGACAAATTTATCCAGGAATATTTAGCAGGCATCAAAGATAATAATATCTTAAATTTTCTTGATGCAAGTCTTGCTTCATCTCTAAGAAATTTTGAACATATATTCAACCCTTGTTTCAAGAATAAAATGTTTCCATGTGTTCAGCTTGAAAACTAACATGTAGTTTTGAGATATTTTCCAATATATATAAATCTAAATTTAAGGAGAAATTGTGAGAAAGATTGAGTGAAACTTGGCCTGGACAGCAAGATTAGAATTTCAGAACAATTAATGTAATATTTGACAGATCTATGCTTCCGAGGACTTTGGCAATGCTGACCTAATCATGGAAATAATGAAAAACATCACAAAAGGATGAAGAGACAAAAAGTGTTTGACTTACTTAAAGTCTTCAGGATATTTAAGGTAGCTAGAGTAAAACACTTATTACGAAATTTTGGAAGCAATTGGAAGAGGTGGAAATAGTTGCATAGAGGGCTTATGAAGTCTATGATGAGGGAAAAAAACTTTGAAGAGATATAAGAATTGATGGGATGACAAAACAATTCATGGGACACATAACAACCATGATCCCAGCATGAATAACTACATTTTCAAAAAAGACAAGTCACTGACAAGTCGGGCATTGAGCAGTTGCAGTTGTTTTCAGGAAGAAGAGGTGTGAATGAGTAAGAAGGGACGAAGAAACAGGTAAATTGAACTATTAGCAATTGGTGCATTTGTGAAGGGCTCCATACACTACCTGTCTGCTGAACCTTAAATAATGGAACTTGTGCTGGGAATCCAAAGACTGGGACTTCAGGGGACATAACTCTTCTAAACTATGATGTGGAATACTTGAAACCAAACTCATTCAAACACTCATCAATATAAAACTTCCTACCAAATTTTGCTGCAATCCAATATTCTTTACCAAATATTTATAGTGGATATCTAAAAAGAAAACAATGGGAAATGAGGGGCTGTAACTCTTCTAAATGACAATATGGAACACTAGAAATTATTCTTTTCCATATCTCATTAATATAAAGCTGCAAGTCAGATTTGGCTGAAATTTATCAATGCTTGGTAATGTAATGCTGCAGACACTAAAGCCAGAAGGGCAGATAAATTGGGATGGGGCATAACTTCTGTAAAGTAAATGCCATTGCAGAAAGCTGAAAACCAAATTTATTTAAGGTCTCATCAACAGAAAACTTCTTGTCAAATTTGGTTGAGACTGACATTTCTGAATAAAATTAAGCTGCAGAAACTTATGCTAGGAGCACATGTAATTATGTGGCAAAACTAATTAAAGTTCTCCTCTCCATAAAGCCCCATACTAAATTTGGCTAAAATCCAACCAACCTTGGGAAAATTATGATCCAGACGATGATTTCAAATAGACTATCAAGCAATAATGTCTTTAAATGATTTATATAGATTAACATACCCATTGATATTTAGTCTGTGTAACAGATGTCAAATCCTGAGTATTCAGGTTCTCAAAGATCACAGTAGGGTTCTTGATAGAATAATGCCCACAAAAAGCTTCTTCATCTTTCACCCACTCTCCATTTGATGACCCAGTGCCAGACTCAAAATTTTCAGCCACCTTTGCATTTGCTGGTGCAGTTAATGCCATGGGACATCGGGCACCAAACATTGGAGCCAGAGCTGCCTTAACCTGAAAAATGATAAAATAATTACCAATGATGTTATCTGCCATCTGAATATGTAACATAAAAACAAGGCTTAAAATTTATAGTGTTTCATAAATGCATTTCAATTATTACTGATAAACAGAGGATATTTACAAGTTTTAAATAGATACATGGATATCTTTATTAGTGAAGTGGAAACACTGCACTGACACAAATGGAAAAGCACAAAGTCAAAAATACAAAATACTTCCTGCATGAAATGTTTCTATATCTACTCAAGAAATTAGACTGTCTTTGAATTAAATATATTTTAAAGCAAAAGGTCTCAGTTTGGGTAGTCCTCTTGTTAATGTTGTGCAAATGAATAATTGCTGCACTGTGAACAAGATATTAAGACAAAAAGAGAAGAAAATAAAAAAAAATAATATATAAAGTTAATAGTTTTCTTTCCTTGTCGACTGCTCTGGTAGCCTAGTGGTTAGAGTATCTGCTTCAGATGAAGGAGGTTGTTGGTTYRAACCCCAACCAAGTCATACCAAAGACTTATAAAAATGGTGCTAACTGCTGCCTCGCTAGCAGCTCAGCATTAAATAAAGGAGTTAGTGTTAGCACTGGTCAGTCTGGTGTTAGGATAATGTGACTGGATGGGACATCATGTTACATGTCTG
>QKMX01098168.1:0-11274 GCA_003401595.1 Venustaconcha ellipsiformis | reverse complement strand
CAGTAATGCTTGGTTCAGTGTAGGAGATTGAGGCTGCAGGCTGGTACATGATTTCTGTCTTCATTGTAATGCTGTAGGTGCTTTGAAAATCAAATATTCCAGAAATACTGCTAATTTTGTGATGCACATACATTGGCACAGTCCATTGACAGGGGTTCATATCATTGCTTTACAATTTACTTCTAAAAATTACATATCCTATATTATAGCATATAAGTACAACTCTCCCTCGATAATGCGCACACAATGGGTCCAAAAACATTATAAGTGAGGGCGCGAGTTATTGAGGGACCTCCATAACAGCATGAAATAATGCCATCCTCGATGGACATTGAGAAAACCACCACGTATGTGTGGGGTGCAAAATGGTCTGTTTTATGACTGAATACTTGTTTGAAAATCATATTGGGAATAATTGTCAATAAGCACTTTATCTATCAGAGTTATTTATTTTTATGTTAAAAAAAAATCACATTTATTTTTAAGATGCCAAACTGCTGAGAAATTGATAACTTTATTCCAAATGGTTTCAACAATCCTTCATATGTATGAGAAAACATTGTGTATTACATCACTGTTTTATGTTGTTGTTGAGTTAAGTTTGGTTCACTACTCCATATATTCCTTGCTTTGCTCAGTCTACTGTTGTGGAATGTAACACAAAAATCATAACAGTCAGGGAACCTGACTATTTACTGATTTAAATTCAAACAAGATTCCTTTTCTTTAAAAAAATGGAACATTTAGTTTGTGAAATGGCCTTCAACATCGAAACTCTTTTTTTTATTGTTCTATTAGCAGAATATTGATACCATGATTTCAATTAATAGTGACACTTCTCAACCATGTGGAAATCTCTGAGTGCCAGTTCAGAAATTGCAAGTTAACTACAAGCTCTAACACTAGCTTCTCATTAATACCGTGTATATGTGAATCAAAATTTTCTTTCATCAAGTATTCATTTCACATTGTTGTCTTTCTATCTTTGATCACATTTGTGAATGAGNATGCTAATTTAAGGTAGTTTAATTATATTACATTCACAAAAGAATCATAAGTGTTTGATTGATAACTTGGAATGAGTTGACCTGACACTAAAGAGGCATGACAGCTCTTATGCAGGTTGGATTTGCATGAATTTTAACTTATCTACTGGTGTGCTACATCAGGTGAGGGTAGCCGGCAGGTCATGAGCCTTCCTGTGATTTTAGGGACTTGCTCAATCCAGCATACGAATACTGCTTCGGCTAACTGGGCAGATGAGATCAGTCTGACGATCCAATGGCTAAGAAGGTGGTTCCTCAATGCATTGTGGAGTGCAGAGGTCATGTTGGAATACAAAAGAAGACCTGGTCATCCACTGCAACCAAAGAAGTTGCCAACCATAACAAGTTATCATGCCACTGGACTATGACTTCTGTGTTCAAAAGGGTGTGGTTACTTCAATGCAACAGCTTCTTCACCAAAATCTCCTTCACACACAGGTTTTTCTTGTGCAATGCTCTTCACTCATCCCCTGTGTCCTCTTTCTTTCTACTCTGTGCATCTACCATGGCATTTGGGGAGGACAAAGCAACAGGTAGAGGTTACTACTGGCAGTACACAGAGGCGGTCTGTGGACATGTAGTTGTGTTTCTTTGAACCAGGAGAACAGAAGTCCGGCAGCATACCAGGCAACTGAGCAGCCCTGTTTAAGTCAGCACTGCTCACCCTAGTAATGGATGGGACTAGAAAAGGTGTCCTAAAAAGTTGTGTCTCCTATAAACTAACTGGCTGGCTAACCGCAGTTGGCAGTTAACCCTTAATATGTTCGACATCACAAGCATAAACAAACCAAACTCATTCTTGGTACATGGAACATATGCATACTCATGGATATAGAAGATACACCCAAATCTCAGAGAAGACCAGCCCTCATAGCCAGAGAACTCAGCCAATACAAAATTGACATTGCCACTCTTAGCGAGACATGTCTAGCCAATTTAGGATCTGTCTGCAAACCCAAATGTGGCTACACCTTCTTCTCGAAGGGGGAAAATAGAAGATGAACACAGAATCAATGGAGTTGGTTTTGCCATTCATGCTGCACATTTGTGTTAATTTCCAGCAGTTACTATGCATGTGAATGAATGCTTGATGCAACTCCATGTCCCCCTTTCTAAATCATGGCATATTACCATCATCAATCCATATATTTCCACATTGATCAGCAGCAAAGAAGACAAGGAGGCCTTCTATGAGTCTTGGTGCCTTCGTAAAAGCTACCCCAGCTTGCAACAAATGAGAAGCTCCAGTTGTATAGCCGTATGGTGACAAAAGCTTCCTCCACATTTGTGTCAAAGCAGCTTGAAGTGGTAGTGAAAACTGAGCCTGTAGATGTCAAGCAACCATTACCAGCCTTCCTAGTTCATTCAAATGTAGACTGGCTTCCTGGTGTACTCATAGTCAAAGTAATAAAGGAAGAGATTGAACCTCAAACCATTCTGTCAGGTTAGGGTTATGTATCAGTGCTTGGACATGTGTTCATTGTCAGTGTTGAGATGCCCAATTCTGTAGTGATGAAAGGATCTGAAATTAACATGTACAAGATGAGGTGTAAATAAGACTGTGGAATCCTCTAATTGGGTGGAAGGACAACAACTACAGATTCCCAATTTTGACTCTACAAATTACATACATCCCAGCCTACCTCTGTTCCAGGTGAATGATTACTCAATACTGCTGGGATGTCATAACGGTCCAAAGGGCAGTTATTATGGCAGAGCATTTGCAAGTTTTGTTGTTCCTCAAGAGGACATGACATTTACTAAGTTTGTTTTGCTAAATTGTGTGATTGTCACCATGATGTTACTACATCTTTATTCATTTCTGATATTTTTCAGTATTGGTGACCTTTTCTGATCTGTAATTTGTTATGATTGGCTGAAATTCTTGATAAGATGTCGCACTGCCCACTGCATATGGAACTTTATGTGCTTCTTTATTGTGCTCTATTCATAAGTAAATTACTGTAAGCACCAGAATTTATTGCTCAGCAAAGAATATATAAATCATTTTCTGTATATATGTGTGGACTCGGGAAGCTAAACCAAATCAGTTAATTTGAAGTGATTTTGTTAGCTGTTGGACTCAGCTTGTTCAATGATTGGTAGGTAGCTTTGTTCACCTGCATGTTTTAATGAATTCTCAGCACTGTGGTATATTCTCCATTTATTTTCTCTGCATCTTCTCTCAGTGAGTAACAACTATTTGTAAATTTTAATTGCATTTTGGTCAATTTTCTCACTGCAATTTCAAGATAAAAATTCAGTGACATTAAAGTCACAGATAATACTCGTTAAAGATGCCTGGCATGAAAAGCAGTTCAAGGTTAAAGAGAAAAGGTCAAGATCAAAGTATTTACATGCACAAATCCTTAGCCAGTGTCTTCACTCAAAGATAGTAGCTGTTGTTGAAGAGATTTTTGTGATAGCATCTGCATGGTTAAGATTTATCAGACTACTGAAAGCCATCATGAGCTCAACTGAAGCGGAACAGATGTAGGCGAACCATGGTCTCATGCACATCACTGCTGAAATCACATATGTGATATTTTGTTTGATCCAAAAGACTACTTTCCACTCCCCAAGCCATGAAATACCTGTCCTTGACTCGCTCTCCATTCTGCTCTCCCTTTAGTGGGCATGAGACTTCCCTTTTAGCAGACTTGGACAGATCTCTTTCTGGCAACAAATGGTCAATCAAAGTTGTTTTTGAGGGGCTGCAGGCATAATTTATCCAGTCCCCACATTCTTTGTTGTCCTACTCCATAATAGATATCTCAGATAATATAATGAAGCTGGACATGTTACAGCTTGAATTCAAACTTGTGCTCACCATGTGGATGGTGGATATTGTTTAAAAACTGAACTTGCCTTTATCTCCATGCTCTTTCTGGTGTCAAAAGCCAATGAGAAACTGTGAATGTCCATAGTTTTGGGCTTGCATACTCAGTTCATTGCCACTGTGAGTTTCAGGCAATAGGACAAATGCATGAACAGTCTTGACCTCGTTAAGATGCGTATTTTCACATCCCCATACACCCAGCACCAAGGAAGTGGTTTGAAAACTGGACTCCCACATCTGCTATTTCAGGCTCTTTCTGGTGCTGAAAGATGGTGGGAAACCATGACCAAGAATTGACCTGAGCAATCTCAATCAGTTCAAGATAGAGATGGTATTTCACTTTGGTTACTACAAGATAGTATCCTAGATCTACACTTTTCCTTTTGGTTTAAATCTTGACCCTTTTTCAACTTGACTGATACTCAGACTGTGTTTTCATGTCCTCTAGGACAAAGATGGTAGCATACATGGACAACGTTCTCTGGAAAAATATTGTAAGTTCAGTTATTTATATGCTCATTTTTGTTTCTATTAATTTTACATTGTCAGAATCATGTTGTATTTTACAATGCTGAACCAATTGATATTGCATGCACATGCACAACACATGCCTAAAAATAGTATAGTGTATTAGGAACTACTTTGTAAGCAAACCATGTATACTCATGTAGTAGACATTGAGAGTTTGGTTCATTAGATTTGTTTGTGAATGAAACTTCATCTATTTGAAAGTATAGATGAAAAAGTATAGATGAAAAAGTTAATGATGTGAATGAGTTCAATGAGTCAGAAATGAAACTTTTAAACAAGCACACAAGGAAACATGATATTTGCAATGTCAGCAATAAATGTGAGAGATGCAGTAATTGAAAATACCATTCTGATCATTGAAGCAGTATTTTAGGAGGAGAGATTTTCATAATTTTTCTTGAAGGTAATGGTTCAGAGCTGCTGCATATTTATCAGAGATGTAACATTTTATAAATCTAAGTTCTAAATTTGAGAAAGAAAAATGCAACTGATAGAAAAATAAGGGCCTCGGAGCCAATAAGCCAAAATGAAGAATTGTTTTTCTGCTGGCTGAATGGACCGTCACACAGCAGTTGCTTTGCAATATTCCAGTCAACTATTTTTATACAATGTTTCTGATTTAAGCTTGAGATAGACGCCATACAGGACATAACAAATAGCATGCAAGTGACAAGACATAAACATGTCTTCTTTTGCTGGGAATAAGAATGGCAAACAATATCCTTACATTTTTGCATCTTGAATTTCCTCAAACTGTACTCTTTTAGTTTGGCAAATCCAAATTACATGAGCTAATTGTCATGGGTTATAAAACTTGATTACACACCTCAAAATTGAACTGTACTTCCAACTATATTTCCAGCTGCAACAGAATTCTCCTTATTGCACTCAAAATAAAATGAATTTGATATTCCATAGCATCTTTTTTGATAATTTCAATTGAAAAAGTACATACTATTCTCCTATTATGAATGCAAACTTTCAATGACACAACAGAAACTTGCATGCAGCTCAGTCAAGACACAAATCATATGTACTTCATGTGGAATTGGCATAGCTAAATTTAGTCCATTATCAGCAGAACTAAGTAGAATCGGCAAAATGAACCAAAATCCATTCATTCCAAACTGACTGGAAAAATTGTTGCAATGTGCATTCATTTAAAACATGACTCTAAATTTCAAAATTAAGTCAACCAAAACAGCAATTCTTTTTTAAACTAATGTAGAGCACATGTTGAAGTTCAAAAATTTCTCATTCATATTTTCCCACACAAATGCAGTACCAGTAACCTTTAATTCATGATCGTCTTTGTAACCACCCTGTTTTTGTTTAGGGTTCCTAGTGAACAGTTACATGTAGGATGTTGTAACCTTATTGAAATTTGTCCATCTGGATATGGAATTCTTGACCCATTTTGTCGGACTTCAATTTTGTCTGACTTCCACCCACGTGCATTGCTCAGATCATCAAATTGTTGGACTCAATCTCTGTTAAGAATTCTTACTTGATGAGGGAGTTTCTTCAACTCCTGTGTTTTCATTATTCATAACAAAATAGTTCAGAAATTGTATCTGTTGTTTATAAAATGGCTGTATATGTCACAGATTAATGGTGAATATTACAAATATAATTATGATCACTTATGTAAATGCCAATGGAATATTGTGAAATATAATTGGACCAAATCCAGCTTTGGAAAAAATGTTTTTAAAAAAACACAACCAAAACCAAAAACAAATGAAATCATATTTTTCCAGCTATTGACAGATGGAAAATAAACAAAAAAGTGTCAGTCCCCTGCCCCTGAACACTTAATTGTTAGTGTCCTTTTGTAATTGTGGTATGCCATGGTATACTTCACAGTACATTAAAAAATATTGTGGTGTACCATGGTACAAAATAGTTTGTGGTACCCATCGCCAGTGGTAACCTCCACAGTGCTCTAGCAACTGAGGTCATCAATTTTCCATCCATGTATGGACCTGCTCATTCTAAATACCTTGCTTTTGTCAGGAGAGTATTGCTTGGAAATGAAACATAGCCTTCATTTTTGGAAGGAATCTTGACTTTAGAAGACGTTCACCTTGAAAGCACACAAGGTCAACTGGCGGTCTTGAAACAATGATCTCTCTACTCATGTAGTGATTATTCCTCTGTTTGCATATTTTGTTCTTAAATGCCTCTTTGTGGAAAAGAAACTACCTCCATCAATATGAAAGGTTATGGCTATATGATTTATGTTCACATACTAGAGGAGAGAAAGAGTGTTGGTTACAACAAACAATTAGTTTGGCCCATTGTCCAGTTTAAATCTTTCATGATACTAGATATGGCTCATTTCACCTCAGTTTAAGCCCTTTTCTTTGTCCTTACATAAGCTGCTAAGAAAATGTAATCCATTATTTAAGTAATTCCAATATGCTAATACCTTCTGTGTGCAAGGTAAGTGAACTCTACATGGACCCAAACTAGTTCCAGTTCTGATTGGACTGTTAGATTATCTTGATAATGCAACCTGACTTTGTCTCTGTAAAGCGTCATGGCTCAAATGGGTCATTTGATAAGCATATTGTGGACTCTTTCAGAATCATGTACACCTCATGGCATCTCAACTCATGAAATTCAAACAATTTAAAAAAGTATTGCTCAGAATGGCTGACTCAAGAAATTGTTGAGACAATTGACTGTTACAGTTACAGTTCACATTCTCCCACTTATACCTTCACAGTAAGGCCTTGAAGAGACAAGGGTTTAACCTTGTTGGACCTTTGATGACCAGACAAAAACCAGGCCCTGTTCATGGAAGGACAGCCTTCATTCTTGACATTGAGTCTGTAATTGTTGCTGGATTTTCCCTTGAAACTTTTCTTTGGTTAGGTAACAACCTCATTTCACACCTTACTGGATTTTGTCTAACATAATTGTGCTCATACCATTCATGGTGTGCTGCATTTATGTTAAGAGAACAGGTTCATCCTTCTTTTCTTTCTAACAAGAGAAATTTCTTCCTGTTATCTTTCTGATATATAGATGGAAATTACTAAAATATTTTTAGTTCACTTGGGAAAGCTGGATCTGGCAAGTAGCTGAGTTTATTTCTTAATGTTAAAGTGATTGTGAAAGAATTCTTTGTGAAATTTAATTTGCCGTCAGATTCCCTTTTTCACATCAAAGATTTTCCAGGGTATTGTGGCCATCTGACTGCAAAACAGTGCACATCACATTGCATTATACACAGTACATGCAGACAAATAGTGGAAATGACATTAAGTACAATAGACCATGTAAACCAAATCAGAACAGCCTCATTTCTTGCTAATGTAAGTCAAATAACTCAGAAAGGCATGCAGAGGTAACTGTAATGATACTTCCCAGGCTGGTATATTTTTTCGTAAAAAAAATTAGTTGTATTTGTGAAACAAGGTTGGTGTTGAAAATAATGCTCAACAACGTTATGACCATCAAAAAATACCTGCAATTTAATTGCTGTTGCTATTCATTCTGCTTTTAGATTTCAATATATTTTTTTATGAAATCATTGGTTTCAATATATTCAACTATTGTTTATGTTCCTTTTAGTGATGTCACATCATTGCATTGTTGTGACAGCAATTAAGTTATGATGCCACATCATCATGTTGCTGTGACAACAATTAAGTTATGATGTAATAACATGTATGACTTTGAGGGCAAAAATGCCACTACTTACATCGGAGGGGATGTTTCAGTTGGTGCATATACCCAGATTTGCTGGCGCATCATGCACCAGTAGATTAGGGTTTATGCTTTTCATGGGAGGTGCATGTTACATGCAAATAAAAAGTGTATGTGTGTGTGTGTGTGCTTTCTATTTTTAAGCCTGACTTTTTTATTTCAGATATTTGGACAGCAATCTGATAGACACATTAGCTCCTCGATTATTTGACAACCTGGTCAGTCTGCAGTATCTGACTCTGGATAATAATCGAATCACTCATTTTGATGTACTCGGACCTCTAACAAACCTGAGGAATCTGTACCTGAGCAACAACAGGATCGAGACATTTGGCATTAATGCATTTAGTAGCTTGAGAAATCTTGCCACACTGTAAGTTTTTATTTCTTGAATATACAGAAAAAAAATTTCATTTGCAAAAGGATATTGTTTCAGCTCACTTTTATTCAGTTGTCGGTTGAGATTGTACTACCCTAGCAACAGCACAGATCAAACCATGTATATATGTACAACCTTATTAAATCTCAAACATTCTTTATTCTGATATCCAAGACACTTCTTTGGAGTGTGTTACATTAGATCCAATTAGCCCTCCCCCCATCTCTCTATGGCTAAGAAGCAAACTTGGTGCATGCATGTATATTAGTTGTTCAGCCTTGGTAAGGTTTTGAATTTAGCTCAGGTTTTTGGCACAATGTATAAATACCATTATATCTGGAATTATGGAACTTGGTAAATGGATCAACATGATAAGTGATATGCCCCCATCACAGACCTGCCAGCCATTTGAGCATTTAGACATATTATGATGACCAATAATGACCACAGTCTTAATGATGACCACAGTCTTAATGATGACCACAGTCTTAATAATAGCAAACCTACAACAAGAAGAAAAAGACCATTGAGGTAAAATCTGAATATTTGTTTGTCTCGGCTTGGTTCAGATTCAGATTTTCATGTTAAATTCTTTGGCTTTGATCAGGGAAAGAGACTTAAACTTTACATAAAAAATGTCTCAGACACTTCAATATACCCATATTTTTGTATGCACAACACATGCATGATTAATTATCAGCCTTTATCATCCAGCAAATGAAGACACAGTAAAAGGATATGGGACAATCAACCGCCTAAAAGTTTCAAATTTTCAGTGCAAAAATTAAAAAAAGAAATGTTCATATTCCTAGCTGTGTTTGGAATGAAGCAAGAAAAGCAAAGTTATATTTTTGTGGATGAAGTGTTGATCTTAATATTGTTAAAGGTTTGAGAGATGATTGCCAAGACCACCTGAAATTTATATTAAAAATCCAAGATTGTTGTTGAGTTGAGAGACCTAAAAGACTGACTGTAAATCTTATTTAGTTTCAAAATATTTCTGGGTGTAAGTCACCATCATTTTAAGTCTTTGAGTGACCTTTAATGCGATAAAGCTGTGTAAGATACCATAACCATGTTATCCAGATTGGAACAATCAAAACTCAGCTTGATGCTTGTCTTCAAATGTTTTTCAAAATTGATAATTTTACTGATAAGAGGGAAGAGATAGACGCATGTAAGTCAGACCAGCAGAACATGAAGGCATCAGTTGCAAAAACTTTTCCTGTCTGGTAGATAGATCATATATTTCGTAAGTTGATGATTAAATCTAGATGTGAAAAGGTCAATATCAGACACATAAATACATTTTTAATCCAGCATCTGTCCTAAGTCTTCTTAATTGATACTCTGACTGGAATGTACAAGGCACTGAGAAATAATATTAATTTTAATACACTGTATCCATATGGACCTTGCAAGGTCATTCAGTTGAGCTGTCTTTCCCATATGTTTATTGCAAGATATGAAACAGTGAGTGTATGTATGATTAATTGTATATGAAATGCTGGATTCTGAAAAATAAGAAAGATTTAAGTGTCAGGAAACCTGATTTAACTCCTGTAAATTAATATAACTTATTCGGTTTTATTGCAGAGACCTCTTTTTAAAAATTTATATGCTGTTATAACCACCCCATGCATAAGCAAAGCTATTACTGTAGAGAATGAGTGTTGGGGACCTATGTTGTACATCATTTATCCACCAGTGTAACATTTGTTTAATCAAAGTTAAGAGTGGTCTGTTTTAGCTGACTGTCTTTCTCAGTTTCTTGAGTCTTATAATAGCATATAAAACACTTGGTGCAATGTGGTCAATAATCAGGGTAAAATCCATAATAGTTACATATTTATGACTGAGAAGATTTTGGCAATAGATGTTAAGAGTGAAGCTTAACCCACTTGTCTTTTACTATTAATTCACCCCCACCACCCAGGAAATCAAAGCATTGTGTCTGATAAAGAAAAAACTTTTCCACATGAAATATGAGGTCTGATTCACCTAAAAGAGCGACATTGTCTGTATGAATTGTGAGTCCTTATTTGAACAAAATTGTGCCAGCGTCCATATGAAATGTAAGTCCTAATTAATCCAGAAGATTGACAGAATCTATACAAATTGTTAGGCTTATAAAAATTCATCTGTATCCTTATATTTTTGGTACAGTCTAATATTGTTCCACCATGCAGAAAGTTGTCATCTATTATGCGACATTATTCTGTCAAGTTTTCTAAGAGTAGAATATAAGGCTTTAGAATTTCAGTGCAGATTCTTGGTGTGGAAGTTAAGCCATTTGGTAACAAGGTAAAATGGAGTTAAAATGACCATAATCTAGTTGAACCAGAGTATTTTTTATAATTAGATGAAATTTGAACAGAATAAAATAAGCAACTTTTATAAGGTAAACCAACAATTCTTTTTTGTAAAGTAATTTGCAGATTTTAGCACTTCTTTTTTGAAATGATGTTTTTCAATAAATTTGTTGAGGAATTTCAAGCTTAAAATGACTCTTACTCTACCATCATTTTTTAAAGCCAAATTATAATGTTTAATTTACACAAAATAAAATAGAAGGATGATGGATAGGTGGACCATCACTAAATCACTAATCCACCCAATACTCATGTATGTTTAGCATGATACTGCYTGACAGGTGAACTGTGTATATAATATATTATAGCATAATAATAACTAATAGAAAAGTACTTTTAAGCTCTTTAATACAACTATTTAGCATTATAACACATTACATAAGTATACAT
>QKMX01098148.1:0-12022 GCA_003401595.1 Venustaconcha ellipsiformis | reverse complement strand
GATTTTGAAACAAAAGAAAGATAAAGCTTAACACAATATTCTTTAAAATATCCTTCCCAATATCCTTCAAGAGGTCCAAGTTTACAATCTGTATGTTAATTTCTTAGCGACTGCAAACATTTAGTATTGCTGCAATGTGTTCAGACAGCTTATGCTGGATGGAATGGCAGCATTAAAATGGGTTATGCTTTAATATTGGAATAAAAGTTTGTACAGTATGCATAGGTCAATTCAGAACTGAAGACAAATATCTCACTTCAACTTCATATCTGCATCAGCCCTGTCATACCTGACCAGCTGAAAGATACTGTAATTTCTATTATTACAAAACTTTAATTTATATCTAACAATGTAAGAAAAGTTAGAACAAGTGCAATTCTTACTGTTTAATTTCAATGGCTTTCCATCATCATTCAATTTGTAATCCATATCAGCATTTCCATAGGAATTAACGAGAGTAAATTTGAATAACTGTGACGGTTTGGAATTGTCTGTCCTAACACAGTCCTCTGAGTTCTCTGAAGTTTGATCAGATCCACTGACGGAATCAGAGCAATTCTCTTCGTCTGTAATATTGTTACTAGAGTCTTCACCATTACTTACTTCCATACCAGTCTCAGATGTACTGGGTTCATCTGAAACCAAAACATTCATATCCACATCAACTGAAAACTAATTTTATATCCCTGTGTTTAGGTAACAGTATAACAAATAAAGAAAAATAAAATTTTCAAATGAAAGGAGCAATAACATTTTAGTCATCTTCTGTCAATGATGATATTGACACATGTAGCAGGGGACCACATATTCAATGATTGAAGAAAAGCAACATTTTCCAAAATTTTCACTAAATGATGTTATGGATCACTGAAAATAAAATTAATTCCAGATCTATCAGTATAAAGCCGCATCCAGATCTGATTGAAATCCAGCAAACCTACTTGGTAAATTAATCAGATACAAATTAAATGATGATCAGAGAACATTAACTCCTGAATATGATACTGAAAATCCAACTCATTTAAGTTATCATCAATACAAAGCCTTGTAATAAATATTTTTGAAATCGAACAAGCTTTGGTCGAGTTATGCAAACCAAAGTCAGGGGAATTGATCATAGGGACTAAAACTGTTGTAAACAATGCGAATGAATGTTAAAAAAATAAATTAATTTAGAGTCTTATGAATATAAAGCTGAATGCCAAATTTGGCTGAAATCCTTGATTTAGTGATGCAATCAAATTCTAAAGGACTGGTAATAAGGGATCATAACTCCTGTAAATGATGTTGTATAACACTGGAAATTAAATTCCTTCAAAGTTTAATCAGCATAAAGCTGTTTACCAACTTTGGTTGAAATCCAACAAACCCTGGCAAATTTATGCAGCATATATAGTACCTTGGTTGTTTGTTTCCTCTTCTGTTTTTGTCTCCGCAGAATTTGAGTTGTTACCCTCGCTGTCCTTACTCCCACTCCCATTAGTAAATGTGGCCTTACTGCCTTCCTCTTCTACATGGTTTTTGCTAGTGGAAGGAGTCTTCTCATCGATCCACCATCTGTCTGTCTCTGGAGGCACATGCACAAATCTCCTGTAGATATATGTGGTATATATACTCCTCTTGTAACAAAATGGTACAAACAAGAACCCAACTTGTCCGAGAATGATCACAACACAGAACTAAAGCTCAACAAAATATTGTCCCAAGCCATATGATTAAATAGAGTACAAAGAAGTAATCCATTCTGATTTAATTTCTGATAGCTGCTGCTGCCAAGTATCATAATTTCTTGTGCAGACACCATGGCCAAACACAATAGCATAGAACAAAATATGTTAGTCTATGTTGCACCTGTAGATCAGGGTGTATTCTGTTTACCTGTTTACAACTGAGCATGAATTATAAAACAAGAAAATCTAGTCCCTAGTCTATATCTTGTCCCTAGTCAATGCTTGCCCAGACATGGAAATTTAACCTGTATTCTATCCCTGCTCTGACCAGTAAATCTAGTCCCTTGTCTATGCCTGCTCACACAAATATATCTAGTCCCAAGTCTATCCCTGCTCATACAAGTAAATCTAGTCCTCAGTCCTTCCCTACCCACACAAGTAAATTTAGTCTCTAGTCTGTCCCATTCTACACAAGTAAATCTAGTTCCAAGTCTGTCCCTGCCCACACAAACAAATTAAGTCTCTAGTCTATCCCTGCTCCGACAAGTCTAGTCCCTAGTCTATCCCTGCTCAGACAAGTCTAGTCCCTAGTCTATCCCTGCCTTAACTGCAGCTACACAAACAGGCACTTGTTAGGCTGGAAATAAAATGGTAGAGCTACAACCATATTGGAACTTTTCTGTCAAATAGTTATTAGTATATTTTATCCACAGAAAAGTCAAAACATCATTCAGCTTAAGACATAATGGTGTCTGCGATGTATCAAGAACATTATGATCAATTCTAAACAGAAATTTTATCTTGCAAATTTCATTCCTGAAATGGAGGGGGGTATTCTATTTAATATAAATTATGCACTGACATCTGAGGTATCATATTTATATTGAAATGAATCTTTCTCAAAAGTGTTTTCAAGCACCTCGGGATTTTAGTCCTTTAATTTCATTAACTTCTTTTTTTTTCCACAAGCTTAGTGGGGTTTGTATTACACAATAAATAATGAACACTAAGCAGCAGGCCAGGAATCTAAGGATAAAAGTTTCTGTATGATTGACAACTGTTTTTATCTGAAAGCTACAACTGCCAACAATAACTACACTTACTGCAATCTCTGGAGTACAAGGTTGTACAGCTGATTATAGGAACAGTTCTTTCTCGGTACAGTCAACAGCAAAGGTTGTCCGAACAGCTGGTATGATTGGTACTGCTGGTAGTTGCTCTTACTCCTGTCAAAAGTTAACACACACCACATTTTTCCTGCATGTCATTGGATGGCAGAAAATAATTACTGTTTCTCAACCCAAAATCATCTTAAAATATTATTGTCAGTGACCAAAACCAAATGAACAAGTTATATGTATGATTTACGTTCTCAAAATGTTGGGATAATAACATCAGACTATGAATAAAGTTTGTTCACAACTATATTATTTAACTGTACATACAAAATCTCTGGTAAAACAAGTAGAATATGGCACACTGTATTAAAGATGTTAACAAAGCGCAACTTGTCATCTTTAAACATTTGTTGAACACCTATACTGTAGATAAGACTAAAACCTGCACTCCATCACATGCAGGGCAATTCACCCCAGCTGCATAACTTCTGTAAAACTAATAGGAAACTAAAATACTTAAAAATTCATTATATAAGAAATAAAAGAAAAGGAAGGGGTTCTTTTGCCGCTTATTTTAAAAACATTATCTATGGAAACCAAATTCCTCTGTATTCAACCAATACATAACTGGGTGTAGGTAATGATATTATCCACAATGGAGATATGAATGAAATTCTTCAAGATGATGATTTTCGTTTTAATGCTTATTTCTTTTCATAAAAAATGACAGTCTTCTTATGACTGAGATCTGTTTTATCTACATGTGAATTATTTAGTTATAAGCACATGATTTGTTATATCAAACTTAGCAGGATAATAATAGTGAAATGTGGTTCTAAACCTTTTTGACAATTTGGATCATACACATAACTTGTCAAGGCACTTTTTGATAACAAGCAACTTTCTGTAAATGGTTATTGAGTATCTAAGCTGTACTGTTATCTGAAAAAGCAAGTATATGAATAAAATTCTTTAAATGATTTCTATGCAAGAAAATAATGTTGTGGCCAAAAAATCTTGTGTCATTAAATAAACTGTTCCGAAAGTTATACAGAAAATACAGCATCATAAATAACTGTAGTCACATATATAAGTGATGCCTGTGTAATTACAATAACAAAATTCCATTTCCAAAGAAGGGTTTATCATTTGTTTGTCAGAGTCCCATCTGTAATTTTAGCCACCTATTGGAACCTTGAACTCCTAAAACAAATCATTGACTATGTTCACTTCTATAATAGACCATATTAATCAATTACCACGATTCTCATTTTTTTGATATTACAAGACTGCAATTCATTACAACTCCCAAGTATCAGGGACTTGACAAATTTTGGTTCAAATAATGCTGTTCTAATACTGAATTAATAATTTACCCCTTTATAAATGTCACATTTATAAAACAAAATTTTTTATCGAAAGTGTCTTGTTTATAAATGTTTCACTGTGTATGTTTAGATAATAGTAAAGTAAGATGATGGTAAAAGGCCTAGTCTAAGTCCACACCTCTGTTCTCGTAGGTAGATGGGAAGGATCAATTGGTCTGGATCATCAACACTGGCAATAGGTACTTGATAACTGCAAAATGATTAAAACTGTGAGATGACATGTATTCTTTCCTGTATCACTGTTATGGTTTTTTCAAGTCTATTACGATTTCTCAGGTCGATTAAATATGACTAATAGGTTCCGAATAATACAAAAAACACATTAAAAGTTACTCCATACCAAAAGCAATATACCTTGCCTAGAAACGGTAGTTTTTGGAGTGAAAGATGAATTACTTAATACCTTAGGAATTTGAATGCTACCTTGCAATTCCAGCAATAAAAAAGCTGAAAGTCTGTCCATGTAGGTGGCCAATGGACTAAAGTGATCTTACACTGGATATTGAGACTGGCAATGAATCTCATTTATAATTCAGTTACAAATGATGGAAACTGTATGCACTGCTAGCAATATGTAAATGCTGGAAGGATATATTCATATTACGACAGGGAAAGTATTATCTGATGTGGAAGCCAAAGAGTAGGACTTTGAACATATAAGCCATGTCATGGTACGCAAAAACAAAGAAATTGGTAATGCAGGGAGGCAAGGGACATGTGAATATGCATCCATCATATTGAGACTAATGGCAGACACAGATTGATCTTCCCATTTCCATCTTGAATTTCAGTGTGGGTAATGAATTGGCTGAGGCGACTCTGGTCAATGATCAGCCTGAACTTGCTATTCAGTTTCTGAATAAGAAACAGCCTTGAATAAAAACCCCAGTGATTGTGGTCTTTACACAATATTCACCGCCTGCTTTTCAGTCAGTATCAGTGTTTATAGGTAGGAGGTCAGATGGAGGAGAAATTTGGTTTCTCACTGCTTCTGTTGGATTTTCTCCTATGTTGGTTAGACTGTTGTCTCTTGGCATTTTGGGTTGGTATCAAAATTGGTTCACATCTGACTGAAAAGAATCCTTGTTCTGAGACCGCTTAACATCCCCTCACACCGGTGGGGGCTGAGTGTTTCCAGTGCCTCAACAGTGGGTCTGGGAGGCAGTTCCTGGGCTGCCTACATCCAAACTTCTTTGATTCTTCCTCCAAAGTAACAGTGACCCAAACAGGTCATTCATAAAGCAAGGGTATAATATGTTGGAGCAATGTGGACCACAGTCATGTGACATGTATCAGGTCCAAGTTGGCTAAAGCCATCATAATATTGACCATGGTATGGCCAGTTAATGACCCTAGCAATCCTGGACATTGCCTCCCAAGTATGGCTCTTACTCAGTTTCTCCACAAGTCTGAAAATTGCCAATGAGGCCAAATCCAGCACTGAAAAAGTAGCGATTATGTTCCAAACATGCTCTGACATGGCACAGTACACATTATGTCCACTTTATAAAACAGCAAACCAGACATAAGAACATCTGCTATATTCCAGTAAAAAGCTGGAAGATCAGTACTGAAGGCATCTGAGTTTTATTTCAACAAGATGGAAATGTCACCAGAACTTGGCTTTCAGAGAAGAAATCTTTGAGTTTACTTGGTGCCAATTACTACCCAAACGCTCATCACAGATTGCCTTAATTCTAGCCTATTGGGGAAGGAGCCAGAAGGACGGTGTCTCTTCCTCCTTGTCAAGATCTACCAATTCTTTAGTTTTATATTTTCGAGTACCAATAGAGGTGGAGCACATCTGAAGTAGCCAACACCCTATAAATGTCCTCGGCGACAGCTTTAAAATTAAAATTCAGTACAGAAGATGCTCTGGTTATCACCAGTATTGGCCGCTCCAAGGGCCTGACTGGCTGGACAGATTTCTCACTAAAATCTACGTCTTAGTAAGGGTATGTTGCCAAAGGTATGGTTTGATGAATTGATTGTCACTGCAATCCCCATAAATCATACATGGCTCGATTGTTTGAATGAAAAGATTATGATGCTTGGTCGACCAGTCATGGCTGGCAAAGATGCAGTTTTTGGATCCAGTACAAACCCCATGCATCCCGACATACAGGCCCTAAGACCATTCTCAGATGGGAGGAGGGGCTTATGCCCTACTTTTGTTAAAACCAATTTATCATTATAAAATATGTTTCTTCAAGAATACTTACCCAATCATAACACCTTGAGAGAACTATTACTAACTTGCAAATCCTACCTGTCCAGATATTACTTTTAGCTCAAGGGAGCTAAATGTTGTCAGAAGACCTTTGTGGCTGTTGGGAAAAGTGATCTCCACTTAAGTATAAGAACTGTCAGTAAAGTCTAAAAACATCTTTGTTACTACTGGAGTACAAGGCTTGCTTTCCGTGGATGTAACTGCAGGAAGGCCACCAGGGTGTATATGTATTATGAGTGGACAAGTATTCTCCAAGAAACGTATTTTACTTGGAAAAATTGTTTTTTTCTTGAAATGTTACCTAATCAAAATATCTTAGAAAAATAGGCAAGAGGTGGAGGGGGATCATTCTCCAAGCCCCAGAGATGCCATCTCCAGTCCTCTAAGGTATGCGAGACAGCTTCTAGGTAATACAACTGGAGGTATCCTTCTATTTAGGCAAAGCTTTAAATAGGGAAACATTGAAGCTGTCAATTGACCCAGAAGAGTGACCTTTTGAGCTGCAGATATAGGTCATACCTTATCAAGCTGGGCTTTTGGAATGACAGATCTCCGAGATAAAAGGAAGTCCAATCTCTATACCACAACCTGAAAGATGTAGGTTAGCAAACAGTTCTAGATAAATGCTAGGCTGGTCACAACTGCCCTAACCTGCCAAAAGGGGTAATACATTCATCTGAGCTGTGGTTATTTCTCTATATGCTGAGCGAATAACCCACTTAATCCAGGACGAGACAGTCAGTGTTGGAATTTACTCCTCTCCTGTCTTGAGAGGTAGAAAGAGGCATGATTTCCCTCTATGCAACAGCTGTTTTATAAAGGTACCACTTGAAAACCTGTTGATGGCCTTCAGCTGATTTTCATGCTGATGGAACAGGAGTTTCATGACAAGGCTGCCATCATGAGTAAGACTGACCAGTCTTTTCGGAATTGCCTGTAATTCGATTTCTCTTGTCTGAGTTGTGCAATGAGGATGAGGTGACAGGCTGATTCTATTTCTGTATCACTTTATGCAAACAGATGTGTTGGATTGTAGGTGTATGCATCTAGGCCATTACAATCTAATGATAAAGTCAAAAAGGATGGGAGTTTGATATTTCACGTCATCACAAACAGGTTCACCAATGGTCAGTCCCACTGGATACACGTCTGAGTGAAAACCATGGGATAGAGATTCTGCACAAGTTATTCTGAGACAAAAAAAATCGGCCAGTCCATTAGACATCCCAAAATATGGAAAACGTGGATCTGTTGATAACAACAACACCTTAGACAGTCCCAAAACCATGATGCCAAAGACTGGGGATTTGGTTCCTCCTTGTCATTTGAGGTAAGTCACTACTGTACAGTTGTCCAACATAATGAAAGCTCATAATTCCTGCCACCAGTGAAAGGCTTTTACAATGGACTTCATCTCCTGAATATTGATGTGCAAATGGCATTCCTGGGGAGACCCCTTACTTCCTGAAAGGATGGAAGCAGGTCATCCTTACCTCAGACTATAATCTTGCACAGACAGTAATCTGGGGCAATTGTGCTTGCAGAGCTACACCCACCAGGAACCAAGTTGGATGCCCCAATACCACAGATGGTGCCCCAAATGTGTGCAGGTGTGGAGAGGTTGGTCCAGTGGGCTTACCTTTGCACTCCATTGGAATAGAAGAACCATTTGCAATGGGCACATAAAAAGGTGACCTAGAACAATGAGGTCGCTGCCACATTGATAAAGCCAAGCAGGCAAAGGTATTCTCCCTAGGAGAGAAACTTCCTCAAAAGTAAAGAAGCCAACGTGATTCGGATTTTCCATGCCCGATCCTTTTGTAGATGAACAATGATGCCTGTTAACTCCATACTTAGGTGAATAAATTGCTGACATAGTACTAGATTGGATTTTCCTTGCTGACTAGAATCCCAGGCAGAAGCAGTGTAACGAGGGTCATCATGTATTTAGATACAATTCACCTGATGTTTCTGCACGATGTTGTCCAGGTAACTTGATGTTGCCACTGTAGAAATGCGCCATTACTCAATTCATCATATAAGTGAAGACCCAGAGGTTGAGGTTGAGTGCCAAACGGAGTGCCCTGAATTGGTATACAATGTTGCAGGAACATCCTGGAAGCCTAGTGAATAGGGACATAAAAATATGCATCATTTAAGTCTACACTGATGGCAAAATCTACCTCCTGGACAGCATTTCAAAATGCACAATGGCATTTCCATTGAGAACTAAGGGGTGTGAAGTAATTGATTGAGGGTGCTAAGGCCGAATGACCAGAGTGACCAGAATGCCCAGAGTGCCAAAGCCTTTGCGACCAAGAAAGTCTGGGATAAAACTGCAAATAAATATTAGAGCTTTATCCACTTTGTCTTGCGAGAACTGTAGGCATCCCTAGGTGGAGCTTCAAAATAGAATGGTTTTCAGAGGTTTCTGACCTATGTATGGCCCTTGGGTCTTTTTGTAAATTTCCTGTACTATTCCTGTATCAACACTGGTTGCAAGGGAGGGAAATTGGTCTCCTTGGAGGCTTGTTTGCAGCCCTCTTCAATCTGGCCAATTAAAAGGATGGTTAGAGGAAAAAAGCTGTGCTCTTAGTTTGGCCTTATGGTGGTCCTTCAGGAAGGTGCAGGTGGACAGCACTGAGTCGCGGTCAACCAACTATAAACTTGTAGGTGTGGCTAGAGCATTGGTCCAAATGAGTCCAGTGACTCTATTCAGTACTTGGGCTGTTCCTGAGACAGAACTGATTATACATAAATAGCTGAAGTGTGTATATGTAACAGGTGAGAGGCAGGTTGTCAACAAATTCATGACTAATGGAAGTTAACGATACATGCTTACCAGTGCTGAAAATAGCCCACACCCTTCAAATTTGGGGGGATACATGAATTTTAAAGAAACAAACGAAAACAGCTTAACATAATGCACCAGTGATGCAAAAAAAGGAGATAATCTTAGTTGCTTTGATAGTTTTGCCACTTTTACTCTCTTGCCTACACTGTGCTATTATATTTTCTTTGGACACTTACATTACTGTAATAAACATTTTATCATGTGCTCAAATGAAACTTGTATCACAATTGAATACACCACTCCCTCGATAACTCTTGCAAAATTGGGTCCAAAAAGACCATACTATAAGCGAGGGTCCCCCATAACAATATGAAATGATACCATCCTTGCTGAACATTGAGAAAACTGCAACGAATCAGGGGGCAAACTGGTCTGTTTAATGGTTTTAAAATTATCTTGGGATTAATTGTCAATAAAGTATTTTTTTTAAACGAAGTTATTTTGGAAATGTAAAAATGACCTTTATTTTCAAGATATCCAACCACTGAGATATTGTTAACATTATTCCAACTGGTTTACCTTCTTGTGTATAACAAAGCACAGTGTATTACATCACTGCTTTATGTTGTTGTTAAACTATCTGGTTCCCTGACCAGTCTGCTTCCTGCTTTGCTCTCTATTCTTGTGGAATGCAATGCATGGAGCATACTAAGCAGGGAACCAGTCTAGTTAAAATCACAATCAAACAGGATTTCTTTTTTTTTAATGGAGCAGTTAGTTTGTCAAACAGCCATCATCTTCAAAAGTCAATTTAATTAAAAATTGTTCTGTAATAAAATACTGATGCCATGATTTCATTGCAAGTAACAGTGAAAATTCTCATCCATGAAGAAATCTCCAAAAACCAATTCAGGAATTACAAATTCACTATAAATTCCGAAACTAGCTGTTCATTAATAAAACGCATCTCTGTAAACAAAATTTTAGTTCATGAAGTATTCAATATGCTTATTTGTCTTGCTATCATTAATCACATTTGTGAATGAGTATGCTAAAAAAAGTTAGTTTATATTATGGTAGACTGGTATATTTCATGTTTGAATACAACAGGGCACAATGTATTTATGATCATTGCACTTAAACCGAACAAAGAGATATAATGAAAACAACATTTTAATTGAAGAAAAAAAACTTAAATAATCAGCATTTACTTAGTGCCCCCTCAACTAGGCAATAGTGACAATTTCAATGATCAAAATTTTTTTAAGTACCAAGAATGTTGTTTGGAAAGAATTTTTAACAAAATTTTTACTAAAAGCTGATAATTTCATAATGTTGATTCAAATTTTCATGTCATATCAACCATTTTTGACAATAAAATAAGCAATGTATCAAGGTTTGAAGTATCAATTTTGATCACAATTATCTTCATGTTCAACAAATCAAGGTTTTGTACTTTCTAGTGAAAAAACAAATGCGGTTATGCATATTTGCATAAATTCTGTCTCTTCTGTCATTATTTCAACCTCAAAATAAATTTTTGTTGTTGTAGGTGTGACTTTGATCTCAAAAATATATTACACTGGATACCATAAATGACTATATTTACATCTCTGATGAATAACACAAGACATTAAATGTTTTCATTGCCAAATATATGTTTAAAAATGGGCATCAAAAGTAATCTTAAAGTTTTAATCACTGTTTTTGACCTTAGACATTGCTATTGCCAAACAGACATGGATGGACTTCCATTTGATTTTTTTCCACATGAAATATCTGCTCATTGGGGCATGCATGTCAAGATGTGTGGGGCTTATCACACAAACTGTGGAAAAACTTACAATTCCAAACTGAAGGTGTAACACTGAAAAAATGGCAAATGATTTTAAATTATACTTACATAAATATATCATCTCTGTCCATGATGTGGCTCAATGATTCATCCCTTGCGAAAAACTTATGAAATCTGAAGCTGTAAACATCTGTGACCATCATCTGGAAAAAAAAACACCATTAAAGCCCAACATGTCAGAATAAATATTCCATTTTAGAATTCAAGACTAAAACCAAACAGAAACAAAACTGATTCCAGTTACTACTTAATTTGTCATGTTCTGTTTGTAGTAATGTCCCTAACAATGGGTCATAAAGTACAGAACTTAAATACTGGCAGAAGTAAAAGATCCCTACCTCTAAGAAGAAATACGTTAATAGTACTAAATTTACAAACATGAAGAGATACCAGTTGGATTCATACAAATGTAAGGTAAATCTCCATAACACAATATTAGCATTTAAAGGGGCTCCATTTAGAAAAAAATCCTGGGACATATGCCTTTCTCCCACTGCTGTCACTACTGTTATACCTAAAGCACTCTAGAACTCTTCTTACAGACAAGAAAATTATATGAAAGTATGAGAACTGTTCTCATACTGTTCTACTGGACAATACAATGTTCCAATGTTATAGGATGCTGCAAATACTAAATGGATTGTTCCATGACTTAGACTAGAAACGTGTTTTTGGAACATGGACGTCCCACCACAAAGCATGAAATGAAATGATGGATAGACAAAAATACAGGCAGATAAGGAAAGATCTCTATGCCAATAAAATAGGCAGAGATGAATTCATGTATTCATCTCTGAATTTGTTTTTTGTCTTTTTCTAATCCATCTGTGAAATTTGAAAAACATTTTTACTCCTAACACACACATCAACTAGGATAAATCTGACCAGACTCATAAAGCCAAATATCTACAGACTAGTTCTGTACCAGATCAGGGGTCATGCTACCAGGCGAAGTGGGCGAAAAAGT
>QKMX01098043.1:0-10250 GCA_003401595.1 Venustaconcha ellipsiformis | reverse complement strand
ATATATATATATATATAAAATGTTCCTGTAGGGGTAGAAATTATTCAGAATAGAAATTTAAGATTTCCATATAAGGGTAGAAACATTAGATATTTGTGTAGGGGTAGAAATACCATGACTTCATATCATGTAGGGGTAGATATCAGACTTTCAAACAGGAGTACTATCAGATATTCAAATAGAAGTTCTATCTGATGTTCAAATAGGAGTTCTAGCGGATGTTCAAATAGGAGTACTATCAGACGTTCAAACGAGTGTACTATTTTATTATTATAAAAGGGTTTAAATTTTAGATTTTTAGATCTTGATTTGCATGAAAGATATTAGAATTACTGTGAATTCATGGTTACAAGTTTTCATGGATTTAGAAAAAAAATATTTTGATGGGTGCTTATGTTTATGATTGAAAAGAGGTCCTCTGACAGATCAAAAATTATTTTGTTGCATTCTTATTTATGTTATTATTTCACAAATATGAATCAATGTAAAATGTTTCCAGCAACAAAAAGTGCACAAAATTGAAAGTGCTGGTATTTTTCTGCATGCCTGGCCACATATTCACAAAGTTCATCCAATTGTGCCTGCATCCTCTCAAGTTACAGGCAAAAATCCGCAGTATTTTTTTTAAAACTTATGACTGCCTGGAATAGTACATGTATTTGTTAGTTCTCATGCATATGCATGAACAAAAATATGTCATCAATGAAACAGTGAAAAAACTGTAGAGGATCATCAGAAGTCTATTTTTATCAATCTGTATAGACTGTAAGAGAAGCTTTGGTTTGCATGTTCAGTTAGCATGAAAGATAATGATGGGTTCACGTTTTAAAAAGCGTTACTGGGCTCAGAATGATTGGTTCAGCTGGCTTATGCATAGTTATCAACAAATTGAAGACATCTTGTTGCCTGCAGCTTGTGAAAAATGAATTTGGAGGATATTGGTTCATAGCTTGCAGTGATAGAGTGCAAGTTCAAAATCCAATTTAGTTCTACTTGTCATAGACAAGAAAAATATTTTGGGATTTGGGGATGGTCTGTTGGCCTTCATCTGTCTGTCAACATATGGCCATTGTGAAAATCTTGTTATTGCTACTTCTTCTGAATGGATGTTCATATCTTCATATAGTGGTGTTAGCTAAAGGATTTGTTGTGTTGTCTAGTTGGTCCTAAATGAACATGTTGCTGGTCAGTTGTCCATTATGGCCACCATGGCAACCATTTTGAAAATCATGTTATAGCTATTCCTCCAGAATGGATGATTATAACAACATGGCATCTAATGTCCAATATGGCCACTATGGTAGCCATTTTGAAAATACTTGTATCACTGCCCCTGCTGAATGGATGGTCCCATTAACATGAAGTTTTCACTAAAAGACGTCTAGTTAGTCTTGAATGAAAATTTTACTGATCTGGGCTCTTGTATGGCCACTACATTGGCCATCTTTAAAATTTTGTTATCACTACTACTGCATGGATTGTCTTGTCTGCATCAGGCTTTCACATCTGGTTGGTCCTAAATGAAAGTCAGTAATGTCTCCATGCTCATCTGTTTATTGCATCCATTCCTGAAAGATGCATTGATGTTTCGTTTTCAGCAAAAGACTTATGATGTCTACTTGGTCCCAAATGAACACTGTGCTAATGTGACATCATATATGGCCACCACACTGTGGCCATCTTGAAAATCTAATATCTTCCCCTCCTGAATAGATGTCATATCTACTCGAGGTTTTTACTAAAAGACTTTATGATGTATACTTGGTCCTAAATGAAACTTTTCCAAATCTGACATACAATAATGGCCACCACAGCAACCATCTAGAAAATCATTTTATTGCTACTCTTGAATGGAAAGTCATTGTAACATGAGGTTTTCACCAAAAGACCTCTTGTGTCTACTTGAGCCTAAATGAAACTGGTGCTCATCTGGGGTCCTGTAATGGTCACCACAGTGGCCAGCTTGAGAGTAATGTTATGGCTTCTTCAGAATGATTACTCATATCACGGGCTTTCACTTAAAGACTTCTTACATTGTTCTGTTGATCAGTTGATCATAAATTAAAATGGTGCTGATCTGGTACACAGTCATCTTGAAAATCTTATTTCAGACATGAGGTTTTCATCGGAAAAGTTCTTACGATGTCTGCTTGGTCGAAAATGGAAATAGCTAACCCTCAATATGGCTACCATTGTGGGCTGCCATTGTAGCTGTCTTGAAAATATTATCTCAACTCATCCCAAATTTATGGTTATATCAACATGGGGTTTTCATGAGCACAATTTTTGTGATACCTAATTGATTCAAAATTAAAATGGTGCCAGTCATATATCCGTTATGGATGTTATGAAAATCTTGTATGAAAACTCCCTATGAATGGATTGATGATCATTATGACCAAAAGACTTATACTGATGTGTTTCTCTGTGCTAAATGAAAATGGTGCCAATCTGACAGCCAATATGTCCATTACAGCAGTTAATTTGATAATCTTGTTATTACTGAAGAAATCATAGATGGTTTCAGCACTAGCATTTGAAAGGAAGACATAGTCTTATCTTGACTTCTTGGAAATTCGTTTTGTCCAGTAGAGCATCAGTACTTTAAAGCGACTCTTGTTCTAGTTTACAATAAATAAACTAATTGAAATACAGGTGATTCAAATTGGTAATATATTTCAGCACATATGTCTGTTGTTGTTTTTTAATAAAAATTGAGTAAATATATAGATAGGTACATGTAGTTTTGAAGTCAAGTGAGCACACAGGTTGATGGGTTTTGTGAATATAGGGCCAGTTTGCTTAATTATATTACAGTCACAATGTACCTGTTGTAATACAGAAAAAAGAACAGATTCTGTCTGGTTTGTTGATTTATCTTAATAGTCTTGAATTATTTATTCAACTTGACGAACAGGTCCTATGCTGTGAAGTTTATGAAATGGACAAGACATGTTTCTCTAAGTCAGGTTTCTGACCACAGCTTTGAGAGGCAGGAGGAAAAAAATCTTTGATACACAAGCAGTTTCAACCAAAATTTTGCTGTACCTTGCAGGTCACTTTCCGAACACGGATCTACCATTGCAATATTAACAGCCAAGGGAACATATGCCTGGATATTCTCAAAGACAACTGGTCACCTGCGCTGACAATCTCAAAAGTTCTCCTCTCCATCTGTTCTCTACTCACAGACTGTAATCCACAGGATCCACTTGTTGGAAGTATAGCCACATTGTACTTACAGAATCGTGGTGAACATGATCGTGTGGCAAGACAGTGGACAAAACGATTCGCTACTGGATTACAATCATCATGAGTGTTTATTTTTTTTAATTAAATGGTGGAGTATGTTTTCTGATTGTGGAAGGAACATTTTGTGACTGTCCTGGCCATGTGTTCTTAAAAGTGTCTGGGCAAAATTGAACCAAGACATATTTAAAGTAGAACAAAATGTGATTTGTTATATGCTACTGTGTTTGAAACATGTCCTATGATATTTTGGATTTTCGTTGCATTGGCTGCCCCTCGTACAGTTTAAGATTCTGGTGCATATACAGTTCATTATTAATGTAACATATCAGTTCAGTTTTTGAAAAAAAAAATTGTTGAATTCCTCGACTCGTGATTAAGACAGTAAATGGATTTCATTTATGGCATAGTTTGAAATATAGGGGTTGAGAATGATAAAATTAAACTATATTTTTAGGTTTACCAGGGTACAAGAATGTTTTGGAATTGAACCTCGTTTTAGTTTTATGCCTGCAAATTTTTGAGAATACAAGGCCAGAGATTTTTGCCTTTTGTGTAGTATGAGATGGTAGGTATTAAAATTCATACGAGGGATATATTCATCATGGATGTAGTCTGAGTACATTTTGCCAGGTTATTTGTATGTTTTTGGCAGATAATTTGTTTGCAGTAAACAGATGTTGGCTGAGATAAACTTAGGTGCTTATTCAGTTGTTTAACAGTTGAGAGCTGATGTTGAATGTTAATGGAAAAATTTACTCAGACTGGTTCATGAAGATTTTGCTGTACTTGATAACATTTTCAACAAGCAGTTAGTTACAGTCAGAGATATTCTGATACCTCAGGTTGTCTTTTGAAACATAGACTTTTCTGTCAGTACAGTATTTTAAAATTGTTCAGATATTTAGAGCACCAAGGGGAGAACTGAAACTAGGTGATTTTTTTTTCTTATTTAATTGATACTGGTTGTTACTGTGAGCTGGGGTCATATTATGGAGTTGTTGAGGTTAAATACTTTCCCATGTCCATGAAATTTCATTTCAGCATGCCAGGGAAGCAAAATGACTTCCCCATTGCAATAATTGGTACATAACACCCGTTTCCTAATTTAACCCATTCATATTCTGCCCAAAATAGTGAGTCTTGCATGGATTGTTTTTACTTTTTATTTATAGGTGAAAATCAGTAGAAACGGGGCTTAAAACTTGCCGTTCTAATTTATTAACTTCATTTGCCCTTGAATATGTGCCAAGTTACAATTTTACTGCTAGCCAAACAAATGTGAAACACTGGGAAGTAAATGAAATCCCATGCTTTTTCCAGATGAAGAGCAAATACACAAGGATTTTGATATTTGTGCAAAGTATGATGAGCCTTTTTGTGTTTTGATGCAGTTCTGCAAAAAGGAGGCAGTTATCCACCAGTTGTTGTTGATCTTATTTTGAAATTGCCAAATTTTAGATGCACCTCTGTTTTCTTATGTTTCTATTTTCCCACCACTTTACCTTATTTATACAGGAGGGAGAAGCTGTTTGACCAGAATTTTGAATCTGGCTTTACCCCAAGCAAATGTGTCTCTTTGAAATTATCCAGCCACAAATCACCACCAGCAGGTCAATTGCCCTACATAGAAGTTGAACTTTTGTGTACAGGCTTGTTTCCTTAAAAGTTGCCTTCATGTTGACACAGATTCCAGGTGTATACATGGTTATAAGTTGGGTCAAGCTGCAGAGACCCAGATCTGCTGTTACATAATGAGGCAGCAGATCTTGGTCTGTGCAGCTTGTTAGGAGTAATATGTAGAACAAACAACGAAGACCCTGATTTGCTGCTACGTCATGTGTTGGCAGGTCAGGGTCTGTGTTATTTGTTGTTGGATTTGACTAGAAGGTATATACATTACTGTAGGAGCTATTAAACCACAGTACCGTATGATCTGTCATATTGACCACATTAATTGGCACAAAGGTAAGAACTCAGCTGGACAAAATCTACAGGAAAGATCTTCAGATTGACCTTTAATTTTTGTGATATTACATAATTTTCTAGCATTTATTAATTATTAATCATCTGCTTGATTAACTATAAATCTGTCCATTTCAATAATTGATGCTGTCTTTAAATATTCAGTTATCGCTAATCCATAAAACTTGTCCAATGAATTGGGTACTTTTAAGACGGTAGTACAGTGGTAGTTGTTCAACTGTTGTAGCTTATACAGGAATACAAATGAATTTACCTTTGATTAATTTATATATATATTTGTAGCAATTATTTGAGATTAACATCTCTTTTTTTATGTTTTATAATAAGAGGAAGTATGCCTTTCAAAACGGCTGTAGACATACATGTTTCTCATTTACAGTCTATTTTACAGTAATTTAATTGCTTAAGGACTATATAAAGTATAGAAATTGCTAAAAGGACATGATAAATTGGAACCTCCTTGTCCTTTTTTGCTGCATGCTAGACAAATATGACGGATGACGGTAGTGGCCATTTTGAACTTGCGTGAAACCATTGGTTGTTACATAATAATCACATCATAGCTTTTGCCAGAATAATTCAATAGTCATTTCATTGATGGTTGAAACAATGAGTGTTATTTCCAAATATTTTTTTATAATTGTATATTCTTTGCACATTTTGCAAGATGTTCATCCACTTGACACTTAACATTTTCAGAAGGATAACTACCAATTTGTAGTCTCTTTTAATGAGTTGAGGTTATTCCAATTGCATCGGAAAGATACAACTGTGTTTTGTATGAGATCACAGTGTGACTGGTTTCTCACTATTTTTTGTAAAGTTACTCAACCTTACCCAAGTTCACAGCAAGGGACAAGTGGAGTTTTGAAACCCTGAATTTATATTTTGCATGTCATCTGTGCATAAATTTGTGGGAATCTAACATGTGATTCATTTTCTGATGCACAATGAGTTCAGTGTATGTCATTCATGAATTTGAATGTGTGAGAATGAAGTTCAGAGACTAATATTAAAAAAGTCATTGTATGATGCACAGTGTTATAAGTTTTTGGATAAGTGGGCTAGAGGGTTACATACATTTGTGATAATGGCCTCGAGTGGCTAAGTGTTCTAGCCTGCTCATCCTAACAGATCACTGCTATCTCACCTCTGCGTGGGTTTGTTTCTCAGGTTCGGCCAGTGTGGGTATGTTAGAAAGTTTGCCAGTAGTTTCTCTTGGGTTTATGGTTCTTTCCGGGGCTTTCCCGGCTTCTTCTCTGCCATTTATACTGGTCGCCATGTATATCTTGTGCTGAAAATTTGGGGGTATAAAGGTTCAAGGTCAGGGCCATTGTGACTCGCAGAGAAATGGGGTTTTGCTGAGAATCTTTTATTGCAGAGTGAGTTTTGTTACCAAATTTTGTGGATGGCATACACTTAAGGTAATCAAGAAACCAATAGAATTGGGGCATTTAAAGGTCAAAGTTCACAGACATGGCATTCTAATATGAAAATAATTGTTAAGCACAGTAAATTTGTTTTCTTCTGAAAATGGTATTCCTTGAACAAAGTTCCAGTTCATTGAACTTTTTGATCAGTATTCAGTAAAGTCAGCTAATCACACAGGGAGCACTGTCAACACTGGACAGGCATATTGATAAAAATCTTGTTTCCTTAGATATAATATACATAATTGAACTGATTTTTTTTCTTGGAAAACATATTCAACCAACGGTCCAAAAAAAAGCATGTAAACCCACTATGCAGTTGCAGCTGTTGGCATTGGTATAGATAGCTAGTAACTGTGCCAGGCTTTTGTTATAGATAGCTAGTAACTGTGCCAGGCATTGGTACAGATAGCTAGTAACTATGCCAACCATTGAATTTGATGACTCATTATTGCTGAAAGACATATTTTTGCATCATAACTGTAGTTGCCATCTTCCCAGGTCATTGATGTCATCCATTTATGATAGACAAGATTGTGGGGTACTTTTTGAAAAGGACAGAGATGGAACTTTATATAATGCCATGTAATAAAGGCATTCTACTCCCATTAAAAGAACTCTTGAAAAAAATGCTGACAATTTTGAGACCAGGATTTTCTCTATTCTAAAAGTAACAGGTTTCAAGACACAAGTTTTTGCCCAGCTCTTTGACTTCCTCGTGTTAGAGCTGAATCTGACCTGAGAGCAAACTTGACATGGATAGACAGATTTTGGATAGACAGATTTTGGCAAATCTTAGGGTAGCTTTGGAACTTGTGGACAAATCAACAGGTCTAATAGTCTATACAACAACTTATTCATGTCTAAGCAATTGTAAATGTGAAAGTCTTTCTGAATCAAATATTCAATTGGAAATAGTCGACGAGTTCAGTGTAAGCTCCAATGTTGAACTGTTCACCCTACCTTATTTTCCATGTTTTCTCACCTATACAAGGGGTCCTACAGATTCCACTCTTATCTTCCTTACTCTCCTTTTTGCAAACTTTACATCATTGTTAGCCAGCAAATTGTGTCATTGTTTTCTCAGTTATGATGTTTGTTTGCAGTAGAATGCAGATTTATGAACTGCACCAACCTTGAACCAAAAACAAATATAATGGTTAAATAGGTGAGTACCTTATAGACTCGCATACAAGTTGGGTCCAACTGCAGACAACATGGACTAGGATCTGTGGCTGCATAATGTACTGGTAAATCAGATGGATATTGTTTATTCTGCGGATAACTACTAACAAACTGCATACACCCACATCTGCTGATACATTGTGCAGTGGCAGATCTGGATCATTGTTGTTTACAATTGGATCTGACTTCACATATGGTAGGCATTGTGTTCTTTTTTATATTGAATGTGCAGAGTGCCATTCAGCACATTCTGTTCAAAGACAAAATGTCTTAGCAAAGAGTGTAGTGGTAATGTGGCCTCATTGAGGTGCATGCATCATGCACTGCTTAGTTCTTCTTACAGGTCATTGCAGATGTATGTAAAACATTCGCTTGGAACATACATGTGATAACCCTATGCAGTAAAACCTTTTGCTTTTGCTTAAGTTGCATCATAAATTTTTAAAAAAACAACAACAAAACTGCAATATATAATTCTCTAAAAAGTAAGGATAACACTTTAAGCAGGATTAAACAAGATCTGTTATCACATTACAGTTATTGAGCTAGATATATTAGACTGGGCTGCTACAATTTTAAGGTCTATTCTTTGTAATGTGATATCCAGATTCACTCTTTAAAAATAAAACACCAAAGAAACGGCAAATGAACCCCAAATTGTTTAGGAAATTGAATGCATGGAATTGATATTTTATATTTTCAAACCCTCCCTTTATTTCCTTAAATTCCTCCTGTCTTCATTGCTGCCTTTAGTTGGCATCGTATATTGTGATGAAGTGCCATAAAATGCTGCCACTTAAAAGCATAATTCTTATATAGTTGGAAAATCTCCTTCCATATTTAAATGGGGGCCAGGGGATTTCCTCACTAAATTTTCTGTTGGAATATAGACCTTTGAGTTTTGCTGGGGAAAAAAAAAAAATCGTTTGACTGGTATGGTACACTCTGAACTGATTAGAGAATAGATGAAGTTGATTTCAGACATTTTTGCAGCTAATGGTGATTAACTGCAGACAATTGTTCTGTTTGTTTTTCATGGTTTTAGGACACTGGTAACACATCACTGGCTTTAGCAGGTTGAGTAAATGAGAGCTAAGTGGCTTTCACCTGGACAAACTAGTACAGCCAACCTGGTTAGTTCTAGGCAGCTATTGAACCTGTTACCCTTGGATTATGAGTCCAGTAATGTACCAACTAAGCTAGAGAGTCTCCCCACCTGTAAGCAAACAATGCATAATACAATCTTAATATCACAAAACTAGCAGGCACTAAGCAGATGTTCCCAAAAGCTTACATTTACAAATGTCTGTTTGGGTATGTGTTTGCCTGCTTGGATATGTATTCCTCTGCTTGGGTATGTACTCATGTCTGACTCCCTCTATTAAAGGGGTAGCTTTTCAGTATCTCTCCAGCAAATTTGGGAGAGTTGAAATGATTGCCAAAAAATATAATCTTAACATTCTCAATCAAAATTTAAAAAAGATATTAGGGTAAGTTCCTAAATATTGTTTGAAATTGTTGACTTCACTGGACCTATCCTGAGTGAATGCATGTCCTTCAGCAAACCAGTATCTTCATAGTTGAATGGGTTGTTTGTTTGTTGTAAATAGACATTTGCTATAGAGAGCTGATTAACTTGATAACACAGCCAATTATATTGTTTTATTACCCTCTGTTACCCTCTGTGACTTATGAAATGCCACAGGTGAAAATCAACCCTGATAATATCTGTCTCATTATTGATAAAAGGCAGAATACTTGCCTCCATATTGATATGAATTAACTTGAGATGGGTGGATTGCATTTGATTTTTACAGAAGTGAATAATAATAATAATAATAATAATTAAACAGTAAAATTTGTTTATAAAGGACATTTAAGGAAATACATACCTGTGTAAGTCCACATGTCTTGAATTATGATATGTCCGTACTGTGTGTGAAAGGTTTCACTATAATAATAATAATTATAATAATGATAAAAGTGTAAAATTTAAACTTCCTTGGAACTCAGAAGATCATTCAGTGTAGATATTACTTTTTGAATACATGGTTTAACAGAGCACTGGCTGCCTCCTGGGGCATTGTCAGTACAATAAAGCATTCCCTGAGGGTGCCCACTCTGTGAGAAAACATGTTTTATGTATGTAGATTTAAAGTATTTTTGCATTGCAGGTGAAATGTGCTCAGGTGCACAGGGATGTACATTAATTATGTCAACAATTTTTAGGCAATTTTTTTTTATCTACCTCCCCCCTTGTCAACAATTGTCAAACTTCCAGGAACCCCCACCCCCAATAAAATTATGTCAAAAAAAATTTCCCCTCCCCAACTACAAATATTTTATACAGCTAACTTTTATGCTAAAAATATCATTAGTGGAAATTAAAAGATTTCAAAT
>QKMX01097879.1:0-11596 GCA_003401595.1 Venustaconcha ellipsiformis | reverse complement strand
TGTGTGCTGAAAAATGGCGTTAAGCCCCAGAACAAGAACATATACCATTTTTATAAGTCTTTGGTGTTACTCAGCCAGGATTCAACCCTTAAACGACTTTACAGTGTTATGTATATTTAATTTAATTGTCTGTTAGTTTTAATTTTCTAAAAATTCCATTACATAATTGTAGTGTAACATTGTTTACTGCATTTGACCTTGTCCAAAACATAGTTCAGTTCTGTTTGACCCGACTGCCCCTTTTTTATTTCACTGATATGAAAAACTAGTAATAGCTTCACTATCCTCTATGAGTACGATTTCATTAACCAAATTATTATGCAGATAAACATGTTGATTTGGTTCAGGGTTCTGGGGATTCCAAAGTGAATTTTATAAGCTATTATGTTTTAAATAAACAAAGCTCATTAAATCATGCTAGATGTTTTTTTCCATCAGGTAATGGTTGTCTTTAGAAAATGCTAATTTGTGACCCGAGGTCAAATAGAGACTTTATTAATGTAGCAGAATTACTCACTTGGCTACACTGCCCCAAGTCTCGCTATCTTTATATGTTTTGTGTTTGGAGTGATACCCTGCTGAATCTGTCTGATGACTAGAACTCCAGTGTGTGATAGATTTCTACCTCAGCAGGATTCCATCTAATTCTTGGCTTCTTGTGTGTGTCAATGATCTGGTCAGTCACCAACTGGGTTGCAGACTTGTTGCAGGGTCACCGACTTGTCTCATTCACAGACTGTGTTGCAGCTTTGCCGCAGTTGGAGACTGGTCACAGAGTTGCTGACTGGTTGCAGAGTCGTTGACTGGCCTTTCTCTAGTTGCTGACTTGGTTGCAGTAACCAACTGGTCTTCCGAGTCACTTAGTTGCAAGGTTGCCGGGTCTAAGATTGCTCACAGAGTCACCAAATAGACTTTCCCTGGTCGCTAACTTAGTCATAGGGTCGCCAACGTGTCGCAATGCTGTCAATGATCAAGTGACCCAAAACTAAGACATTAGATGGCACTACAAAGCCCACCAAACATTTGGATGGTCCCATATGTGGCCATCTTGTTGTATGCAATGAATGTTCACCAACACCACAAGCACTTTATTTCACATTAAAGTACATTTAATATTAAAAAATTGTCTATCAAAAATTATGGATATTAGTCAGCCAGACAATGTGAATCTCAGCAGATCTGCCACCAAAGCAGACTTTGACTGACTTTACTAGTAGTGTTGTTGACATCAATACAGGTAAACTTGTGATTTTTCAAGATCAAACTGGTAAACTGCAAAAATAAGATGTCGTTGCAAAGAACCTGGCTGAGGTTACTGAAAATGGTGGTATCAGAGATGCTGGTATGTAGGTTGTGTTTATCAAAGACTATGTTTGATAATGTAATGGCAACGCTTAAACAAAATATGTAGATGAACAAATTATAATTGTACCTGCACCACCATGCATAGTAATTTCATGGCACTAAATTCAAGTTCTATTAATCATGGGAGAGATAAAAACTCACTTTAGTAAAAGGCCAACTTGCTCTCAGTCCTGGTGTAAATAATTTTGATATATCTAAAAGTCACATCTTAAAGATGCTAGAGTCTGGATCATACTTCTTTATTATAACTGAAACTCACGGTATGTGGGAATGAATGAGAATGTTAATAACTGATAAGCAGCATCTCGGTTTTGATTTCATACCAGTAATATCACAAATTAACAGGAGAGACAATATTATTACACAACTGCATTATCAACATCATTGGTTGCCAGACTTGAAATTCAGTTCAAAGCACAATGTTTATCCTGATAGGTACTTATCCATCTTTGGTGTCTGTTAACTTTCTCATTATAAAAGTATTGGATTCTGACTGCAGTGATGCAGAATCTACTAACTGTGTGTTAGATGAGCTGGCAGTGGATGCTAATATGAATAACAATTTTGTTCCACTTTTTGATGAATGTCTGAATCATTGGTGTTACCAAACCCTCATATAAAATATAATTTTTGTTAAGGGTCAAAAGAAATTGGTCACTGGGATCACCTGATGCACCATAACCAACTCAAGGTCAATCTGGAATCATCGCACCTGCATGTGAAAATGCTTGAGTGTTAGTGCACCAATTATAATTATTGTCTGGGCTATATCCATAATAACCTGTATCTCTGGCAGAGCTAGCAAATTAAGTTTGATACATAGATGAAACTGCCAGCCTGGGAAATTAAGGACAAAAGGGTACAAATTTGTGATACTACTGAAAAATCTGTGACAATGCAGCAAATAAAAATTCCATTTGGAATCCAGAAGAATTATAAAATCATTTAAAAACATTACAAAATATGTCTATGTACAGTTATATAACACTATTTACANNNNATGTCTATGTACAGTTATATAACACTATTTACAGTACACACCTGTATATTCTTTAAATTGTCCTCCAAACTCCTACTGGCTTTTCTGCTTTGCCAAAAGAGCCTCTTCCAAAATCATTTCCACATGGCAAAAGGTTGGACCTCATTTATTGCTGCACATGTACATTCTTAGATCTCTCAATTTTTTTGCATGGTTTTTGTTTCATTCAAAAAGGATGGATACTTTTTTTCTTTAAGAAGACAATTTAATTAAATTTGATTCTATATAGCCTTTAGGATTGGCTTAACATCACAAACATTTTAAAGTCAAGGCATAAGTAAAAGGTTTAAAGAAACATGACAGACCTGCCGTGATGAGACTGTCTCAGTAAAACAGTTGATGTTTTTCTGTATATTTGACCAATTTTCAGTACGGTGTAACAAAATATCATAAAAAGTTATTGTAAAGCTTCAAGCATTTGGTATTCAAAACATGAAATGATGGTAAACCAAAAAAACTGAGAAGTTTGTCAAATACACAAACCTTTTTTACTACTAGCACAGAAGAATAAACTACAGTTTCAAACCCTATGCAGCACAATTGTTGTTGCTATTTCTCAACTTGATGAAATTATTGGGAACTTTTTTCATTTCAAATGACAACAACAATCATATCTCCCATCACATGATATACTATACTGACATGTGATGTCCAATAAATTGTGTCCCTTCCTGATTTTATTCTGAATATTCCTTTTTATTCTTTTGTGCAGCTTATTTTAACTTTTTTACAAGGCTTGTTTTTCCTTTCTTCCTCAACATGCAACGCTTGCTGGATGCCATTAAAAAATTCTTTAATCAATAGTTTAATCATGCAGATACTTTGCATGAAAATATATGTGCAGTTCGAAGTGTCACAGGCACTAATATGAAGTTAGTCTGTTTTCCTATCTCCACTAATTATAACATGAAAATGGATCCAAATCAAACACTGGTGAATCAATTACCCTGATTTTTTGGCAACTATTATTTTGTAATTTTGCTTTCAATTTGTTAAGTCCGTATTGTATGGGCAATTTTGTAAGACTTATGGCAAAATCGTATAGTTCGCAAGTAAACAAATGCTGCAGAAATCTAACTAAACAAAAAACCAACAAAAAAACCCAAACACAGTACATATGAAGAAAACAAAATGAAGCATTCCAAATAATGTAGCAGAACTGATCATATGAACCAAATTACCGGAAAAGACTGTGAAGGGATCAAAAAAGCTGTTTTGACTATAATAGCATGATATATGCCAGAAACTGGGTCTTATGACGCAAATTACCATAAAGACAAGAAGGATTGAACACACTATAGCTGTATGCTGGAAAGTGATATGTTACATTTTACCAGAAAAGACATGAATGGACTGAAAATACTCATATATAGCTTCAACTTTGCCACATTTTTCTCAAATTTTTTTAAACAAAAAATCTATTTTTGTGTATGATGGTAACATTTTTTAACAGGATTGGAATCTATTCACAGTTGCTTGCAGAGCACAAAGCATTCTCAATACAATCAGAGGCCTGCCAATACTAACAAGACCTCAGTAAGGCAATTTTTTCCCCTATGTTGAGCCAGTTTTCAGTAAGGTGTAACCAAATATAATGTACTGCTATCATGCTAAAGATGCATTTAAAAGTCCAGAATGTTGATTCAAGACTTGTCAACTCAAAAGTTTGTCAAAGTTTACTTTAACCCTTTACCTACATAGTGTATGGCATTTTAGCAAGATGATCTACACGTACCAAAGTTAGAGTGTAGTGTGCTATAAAAAGAACATGTTACCTATTTGACTTACACGTAGGCCTACCTGTTAACTGCTGAGCAATGTAATATTTGTTACACTTAACAGCAATTTTATCCACTTAACACTTTTGGCACACATTTATTATGTCTAAAAAGATTTATGAGTATAATCTGATCACTATAGCTGTATTATTATTTTTCCCAGAAGAAATTTTTATGTGCTTTAAAATTTTGAAAGAACTTATTCACCACCAAGCCAGTGAAGCAGTGTGACCAACTGTAGCTGCCATTTCTCGTACTCAAAATTTACAAGTTCTTTGTCTATGTCTATATCAATAAATCTCCTGAATTTTATCAATATCAGAGCCTTTACCTAATTACTGAAGGTTTCATAGTGTGATTCTAATCGTGCAAATAAGACCCAGTTACTTTAAACAGCAGCTCAAAATGACTGATGCACTTCCATGATAATGGTGTAGAGGCAACAAAATGCGCTTCCATGTGAACTGGTTAGAGGCATTCAAAAGTGCTTTTATGAGAATGGAGTAGAGGCATCTAAAGGGGCTTGCATGAGGTAAAGGGTTGACCCTAATTACCTCTAGTAGAGTTTCACAAACTGGAGTACCAAACCCTACTGAGCTCAATGGCTTCTTGGTATCTCTCAATTTAATGTAATCCTTAAACAAAAAAAAAAACTGGCAATGGCAGTCATCTATCATACCATGCAATGTATTCAAATCAACACATGATGATCACTAAACAGAATTCTTGCCACTCCAGCTTTTTCCCCAAGAATTGGAATATTCTAAATTATTCTTCTGTACTATCAAAACTATTTAAGATGTTTACTGTCCTCTTCTTCCTGACTGATCGCATGTTAGACGCCATTTTGAAAACCAGCAACTATAGCTTGATCATCAAGAATGCTTTTATCACAAAATATGTGCAGTTTAAAGTGCCTGAGGTAATCTGGCATCATTAGTCTGGTTCACAGACTAAATTCACTGAATCTAATATGAAACCACAAACAAGCCAGTATCACGATTTTACCACAATCAATCACATTTCCAAAATTTGTGCTTTTATTCCTTAAGTCCATATTTTAAGAACTTGCAGCAAAATCATAAGGGTTGGCAGGAGTGTGATCAGTAAACTGTATTCAGTGGATATCAAGGATAAAATAATTACATGGCTAAGTTCATGAATGTGTTGGCTTAAGTGGAGAATCAATAACAAAACCAACAAAAAACAAGAAATCATGCAGTTGGGGATTTACTGACAATGAAAGTTGAGTAAACCAATATTCACTTTCAATGCACATTCTATATGAACTACTTGCCAAAACTGGAAATTTGTACATGGTGTATCCTGGTACTTCTCTTTCTTAAGATAAAACTTCTACAGAATACTTGTTGCTTGATTTACAAGGCCTCTCTTCAGAGGGAGCATGTGACTCAGCACAAGCAGAAGTGGTAAGTGAAGCATTTATGGGATTTAATGCCAATCCTGTAATCGAAGGGGATATCACTCCATCTAGCTGTTATCTAAGTCGGAACAGATCTTGTTAACTATGTTTTAGTCTGGGATTTTGAAGTAGTATTATCAGGTAATATATCTAAAGAAATTGCAGAATAAATGTGATAATTGTAAATGAATTTGAACAGCATACATGAGGGCAGCTGTGTACTTACTTGAAAGGTATTGTATCTGTATCTACTGGAACTGGCACAAAGTTCTCGACTGTCTTTCCTTTCAATTCTGGCATCTTTGGGAGTTTTAGGAGACAGAAACCTGTAGCAAGCTTGCCAAAATCAAGGTCTTTTATTCGAAAAATCATGTTACATTCATGTTTAGCATAGCTCTGAACAAAGCTGACATAGGCCTGCATCCCTTTCTCAAACACTGCTCTGTCATTTACAGCTAAAGTCTGCACCTTGGGTATGTAATTTTCAACATTTGGCACTTGTTTCATCTCTAACAGAGGAACAATCTGATTAATCTCTATAAATTTTACGAAAATGTCCTCGTGAGGCTGAAGAAAGACAATTGCATTGCCCATATGACCTATTCTGGCAGTGCGGCCACAACGATGGACAAATGCAGCAGGTGATTTCGGTGGATCATACTGAATCACCCAATGAACTTCTGGGATGTCAATACCTCTAGCCATAACATCTGTGCATAATAAAACACTATTTGGTAAATGTTTGAACTTGTCTAACACAGTGATCCTCTTCTTCATCTTACCATGAATACTTAACACCTGAAGAAAAAAAAGACAATAAAACACATGAACAAATATTTTCAAACTATGTTCTGTATAATTAAAATAGTAATAAAAGCAATTGAGGGTTCCATCATATGTGTAAATCATTTCTCTAACTGATATACCATATATACCCTAATTTGTGCCACCACTACAACACCCATCCACTTTTTTAAGAACAAAGTTTTTAACTTGCAAAAGTTTCATCAGTGTTCTGTAATCACTAGCCCACATGTGTTAAAATTGATGCAAAAACTGGGCAGCAAATTCAAACACTTGCCAGTCCCGCTTCAACTAACAGCTGAATTGAAAAATGTGTTGATCACCTGATCATTGTAACTTGGCTGATATTTACAATCACAGAACTGAGTGGCTGAAAGACCCCCTGATGTGCATGCTGTCATTATAAGAATGCATCCAAGGAACTGCAAAAAGCTGGGTGGCAAATTCAAGGACTTCCACTAGCCAGTAAGTAGTGGGAAAATTTGTGCTGATATTTACAACAGAATTTAGTGTCAGAAAGATCCAAAGATGTACATGTGGTCACCATAAGAGTACATCAAAGGAACAACTTTTGCCATTATTAATGTGCTCTAATAAACAGCCTCCCTTTGGAAAATGTAACGCATCCAGGAGCATTTATTAAGGCGCATACAGTATCTGACTATCATAACAAAATTCTGTCAAAATTTCACAAAGTCAAACAAAATAAAAAGGGACAATGAATTGCTATTGGAACATGTATTTTATCAAGACACAGCAATGTATTTACTGTGTTTTTCAAATGATTACATAACTCCTTCATTTATGCAGGCACTATCAAATGTTCCTTATGTAATGACAGCAAAATCAACCAATGGATTTTAACACAAAGCTAAATCATCAACTGATGGCAATTTAATTAGATCCACCCTGACTTACATCAGTTAACTGGTGCCAGGTTATTTATTCTGTATATTTATACATGAAAAAAAATAGTGTCTAATGAGGTAATTATTATTTAATGAATATTTATTAAGTTACTATAAAAATTACCTTGTTCTTCATTAAATATTCTTATTTTCTTGAATATATTCTGTAGATGAGTTTAGACAGAGTGATAGTGAATCAGTCTATAGATCTAGTACAAGTTATAACAGCAGCATTGGGTGAAGGATAAGAAAATGTACAGGTTCTAAGTTACCACCCTTTACTGGAAAAGAGAGCTGGAACATGTAGTTCAACAAATCTGAAAGAGTTGCCATTCAATAGAGGTGGATATAAAATACAAAAATTACATAAATTACTTCTGCGGTTACAAGGTGCTGCAGGTGAATTTGTTGAAGGATAATTGTCTCCCAAATAAGTGCAAATTATGAAGCATTATGCGGAGAATTAGCAAGCAGATTTAGGGTAAATGAAACTACAAAAACATGGCACTCAGTTTAGGCTCGCAGACCGGAAAAATGGAGACTGTTGAAGAATATGCAGCTGAATAAAAGAGGTTCTATGACAATGTGATCACCAAGCATGATGATGAGACCAGACAAGATTTACAATGGTGATAGATGATAAGGTTCGCTTTCAAGTCTAGTATTTGAAAGAACTGAAAGACATGGATGATGCTGTCTTCAAGTAGTAAACTTCTAAGAAAAATGTAAGACAATCAAGAGTAAACACAAGCAGAGAACACAGGTGTTCAGACACTGATGAAGATGGTAGTCTAGTGACTGAAGATGAAAATTAGTCTACAGAGAAAAAGAATAGCAAGGTAAGCACAAGAAAAGTCTTTAACAAACAAGCACAAAAATCTGCATGAGATGACAAAGGCAAGTGTGAAGATAGATTCAAAGACAGGATTCAAATGATTTTGATAAGCTGAGAGAGGTTTTACAAGAAGAGATAACGAAACAGGGTTCTTATCCAAGCTCATGGAAACCAACTCAGAGCTCGGGGATCCCTTCCATGACAGAAAGAATTAGCAAAACTGGTCACTGATTTCCAAGACATTTTCTCTCAAAACGAGAATAATTTAGTACTTACAAAAAACTTGCAGAACACATGATTGACACAGAAAACACAAAACCAATAAAGCAGCTCTGCAGATACAAACATACTGATGGCATTTGTTAAAAAAGAGAAATAAGCTATAAACTGAAAGCAGAAAAGGTAATTAGATAATCCAATTCTCCATGGGCAACTCCAATTGTTAGTCAGAAAGAATTGTACAGTCTGTCTATGTGTAGATTACAGGAAATTTCATGTTGTGACAAAAATGGATGCTTTTTCTATAGCCCCTTTCAGTAACCCCATTATCTACCCTTTCTTTCCGAACTCTTTAGTTTATGGAGGTTGCACTAGAAACAATTACTGTATGTACAGAACAGTCAATGAGATTATATTTGTCATGGCAAACTTTCCAATTAAACGCCTTAAATAAATGTGCAAAAAAACTAATAAAAAGATAATTGTTAAGCACAATGGATACAATTATATATCGAAGTGTACATGTATAACCTTGTAATTGAATTTTTTAAAAACAATGTAGATTATTTGGGAATAATAAAATAGTGAGCACAAAATTCCTTGGCAGATCAACAATAACAACACAAACATACAATAAAAAACCATATTACAATTAACCTGAATGTTGAAAGTGGCATTTTATTTAAATTAGTCAGTTATGAACCTTTATTCATGATCTTCTATATTATGCAAAACATTTAGACTATGCAGATGATGAAATCCTTCTGTAAATCTTCCTTAATGAAAAAAAAAAAATCATAATTTCCACTGTGTACTTTGTTTCTATTGCCTTAATGTTGTTGGTTATTGTGTTAAAAGTTTCTGCTGGTTTGGTGTACTAAAAATACATACCAGCAATTATCTTTTGGAAGGTGCATTCCCCATCAATTTTGGAAACTCCTTTGCATTACCTGCCGAACATTTAACATGAAAGAATTCTTGTACACTTCTTAGTGTAAATTTTTGACTTGCATGATGCATGATTCTTGTAAGTTTGGTTTACAAAGCATGTCCTGAATTCTCAGCTCTTTCATCTTCTCATGACAATGCTTTCTGGAACATCAACATTAAAAGCCACAATCAAGTCATGCAATGCTCAACTACAAAGTACCAATAACAAAATTTTAAAAAAAAAGCAAGATGAGGATGTATATGATGACTCTTTTTGCTCAAGACTGTCTCCTACTATTTCTTGACATTTATGGACCAAACTTTTGTGAAAATTGTGAAAACTGTATGAATTTTAGAACATAATATTTGAGTTATTTCTGATATTGATTCTATTACCAAAATCATGACTAACTGCTTCCAACTGTCAGTTATCACCAGAAAAGCACAAAAATAACGCTGGCTACAAATTTACTGGTTAAGACTACAGTCAAGATGTTCATTAGCATACACATATAAAATCAAGCTAACAGAAAGTGGTCACTCTATCCATAGTGACCACTTTAAATTATAGTATGCAAAATGATGGCTTTTCTAACCCAAAGGGCTACACACTTATGAAATGGCACTGTGCAGCTCTTTCTCATTATAACACTGTAGGCAGGGTCCAAAAGCTTGGGCCAATCTGGGCCAATGCACAAATCAGTATAGCAACAAAAATCCGGCGATTCAATACTATCGTCGTCCCAAATGCAATCTATGCATGTGAAACGTGGAAGAAGTTGGCCCGGATTGCAAGGAGACTTAACATCACCCAACAGCAATAGTTGCATAGAATCCTGCAAATTTCATACAAGGATCATATCACAAATGAAGAGATGCACCAGCGAACAGGCACGCATCCCATCAACGACATTGTGACGGAGCGCCGGCTATGTTTTGCAGGCCACATACTCCAGCAACCAATCTCACAGCATCCAAAAAACGCCATCTCGTGGACACCACGGGGAAGACGGAAACAAGGTCACCCACGAAATACATGGTGAAGCACCTTCAAAGATCTAAGCACTGGGCATATCAATGGATGATGCAGAAACCATTTCGACAGATTGACCTTGATGGAGAGCAGTCGCTGCCCAATGCGCTGAATGGCGAATATGAAACTAAGTCTATGTCTAAGTAAAGCAGGGTCCATAACCACTGACCATCTTTTGGTTGGTTGATAGTGGACTGTACTGCTATAAAGGGCAACAAAAAAGGTTACATTATATAAAAATCTATCATAAAGGTTTATTACTAACAAGTGATAAAAGTGCAAATAACATGACATGGTGAAAATATATGAAGGTTCCCAATCAATGAGGGATGTAAATAGTGTAGAAAGGGTTATTATATAAAATTAAAAACTTAGGGTGATTAAAAGTATACATGTTGCTTAAAAATACTTAAAGGAAATGGGATTGCACATAAGCTACATTTTCGAATAAATGTTATCATCCCTCAAGAAATTTAAAATATGTCAAATTTAGCAGAGGTGTCAGCAACACTTAATCATACATATTTGGACACATTTTTTTTATCTGGGACACATAAAATCACTTAGATGGTAGTCCTCCGTACAAATGTGATAGGTGGGCAGCCAGTCCTGCTTTAGCCATCTGCTGAGGGGGAAGATGTATTGATCAATTAGCTGTGCAAGGGCAGAATTCAGAGGCTGAAAGACCATCTGATGAGCATGTTGGCATAATGAGAGTACATTAAAAAAATATGATGCAATAGCTGCGGGAGAGGAGACAAGTTCAAAGACTTTGGCTTGCTACTGGGTGGAAAATGTACTGATATTAATAAAGATTGAATTCAGAGGCTGAAAGACCCAGAGATGTACATGTAGTCATTTATAAGAGTATACCTAAAGAAAATGATGCAATAAGCTGGGTGGCAAGTTCAAAGATTCTGACAGGCAACTTGTTGGGAAGATGTTCTGATATTTACAGTGATTGAATTCAGAGGCAGAAAGACCCAGAGATGTACAGGTAGTCATTTCTAAGCTTACACCTAAAGAACATGATGCAATAAGCTGGGCAGCAAGTTCAAAGACTTTGAGTGGCAGCTTGTTTTCAGTAAGACCCAGAGATGTACATGTTTTTTTTTTATGAGTACATCAAATAAACAACTTTTTCTTTTGTTATTGTGTTCATTTCCGAGTGTAGCTGAATATATGTTGAGACTTTGTCAAAATGCCATTTGCAAATTTGGAGAAGTATTTTGGGATTAAATGGCAAACTGATGAAGATTGTA
>QKMX01097750.1:0-10731 GCA_003401595.1 Venustaconcha ellipsiformis | reverse complement strand
AATATTAAATCGTTACCCATTTGAGATCCTCTATTTCTGTCATAGGAATCAAAACTATACTTCGATGTGAATTAATTACTGGATCGATACATGGGTGTGAATGCATGTATGCTATGTATGAATGCCTATACCAGTGTCTTGGTAGCATCATTTCTTGATGATGTGTGCATGTGTGTGTGTATCGAGCAAGCATAGAAATCTTCAATCACTTTCAGTCTAATTTTTATGAAAATAGCTGTTTATCTATAGCAAGTAATAAATATAGCAATATATGTAAGGTGCACTGGTTTGATAGTATTCATTTTAATAACATGGTTGAGTAACGAAAAAAGTCAGTTACTTAAAAAATACTATGTTCCCAAGGTCATGCTCAAATCTGAGGAAAACGTCTAATTCATCTTGATTTTCAATCTTAACATCACTGGACGTGTTGATTTCTTCCATGAGCCTGTATTCAATGATCTTCAATGGAAACAAAAGATATTGCTAAGAAATTATTAAATGGATTTAACATCCCAGCCATGCATATAAAGTTTAACAGTAATACATTTGTAAAGATACTAAATCATAAGAAGAATATAAATATGTATCCAAGATCACTGTTTAAAAATGTATCCCATAACATTTCCTGCTATCACTACATAATGATAATTGCAAACATTCAGTCATTCATATAATCACTTTTATTTCCATATTCTTATCATCCATGTCAGGCAATGCATTACCCAATCAAAAGTCAGATTTGTTTTTCATTTGAAGAAGCTATGTACCCCATAGGTCATATTAAGATACCTTCCACTTCAATAAAATATTTTAGGAAAAATAATTGTAATGAAGAGCATAATACAATTTGTCTTAATCAACGTTTGTGGTTTCTAATAGTTCAGATAAAGATAACCTTACTGGAGAAAAGGCCCAAGTAAACTAATGGTTTCAACATGTATTTTATTAATATGTACAAAGCAATAAAAGTCTGAACTTACTGAATCCTCCATAATTGATGTTATAGTTAAAAATCCACAATAGATGATGGGTTGAAGGTTCAATGATTTATGTGTTTAATTCAAACATTTTTTTATTTTTCTTAGTATCTATCAATTGATGCTGCTAAAGTATTTTGTTTAATTCAATACCTTTACTTTTGCAGACCTGAAAAATTAACAGTATCTTAATTTGTAGTAAACAAATAACTTTGTTAATTTGGATGGGGTTCCATGAGACCTCACATGTTATGTCTTTAAAATGGAGTTAAAATATATATTAAAACAATCAAATACTACTGCATCTTAATCAATATAAACATAATATACACCTTTACTCCACTTCTTTTTAACTCCATCAACTTTTGTTCAAGGGCCAACCACCTTGCCGGTATTTCCTCACCCCAATAGTCTTGTTCTTGAGCCAACTCAACTATTTTGTGTTTCAAGGCATCAATATCAGTTTCTGGTCCAAAATTGCTGATTGCAAAATATCCTTTCAACAAAAAACGTTGGGGTCTATCTTTTAATATCCTTCTCAAACTGTCAAAGTACTCATTCTTGTTTTTGTCCTTCCTGTCCTTAAAATACATAATCAAAATTTTCAATTTTACTCTTAACACATTAAACAAATATTATTTATCTTTGCATAAATTAATCAATAAAAAAACACCAAATGTCTATTGCCTAACAATTCAACATTTCTGTTAATTTTATTTTCAAGAAACAAAAGAGCACATGTTTTCAGTACATAAATGTCCTGACAACTGTAATTTCTACGAATCGCTGTACAGTTGTTCCAATGTACTAAGTGATTCATATGTATCTCTTTATGATCATGAACATAATCTAAGCTATAAAAGTATTTACTAAGGAATTAAGTTATCATAGTTGGATATTTACCTATGTATAAATTTTATCTAATTACTTGCCAAGTAAATAAAGCTCAAAGGAGTGATTAGGTAATAATTTACTCATTGATAAATATCCAACCATGGTTATTTAATAGTTAGAATTACATGTTACTTTCTTTCAGTCATCATATGAACAGATTTAATTAACAAAGCATTCACTTTTAGGTAGCTTGAAATTTTCTTTCATTAGCCTCTTCACTGTGACAGAATATGTTACCCCAGGCCATGGATTGATGATTTTTATCTAGTAATATGGTTTAAAGTGTGTGAGCCAGTTACCTCAGGTCTTGTCATGATCATTTCCTAATTTTAAAATAAGATGGTTGATGCCATTTAAAGTAGGCTATTCCTGCTTTTGACTCATTTATAGCATTTGTCGTTCTTGTATTCTGCACATTTTGATCACTCAAAAGCAAACTCAAGTCCAATTTTAGTGAGATCTCTTGCTTGTCATATGACCTTTACCTTCAATAACCGCTGCTGTAAGATGTTATTGAAACGAAATGCAATAATTTCTTAAGACTGGCTTGTAAAGAATGCCATACCTTCTTTGGCAAAAGGAGTGAGGGTTGGAGTGCAGGAAGGTCTGTGCAATTACAGTGTTTTAACTTCTAATGGGTAATTACAATTTGAAGTCTGTAAATTTGATTGGTTGGGTCTAGTGGTTGTTGTTATTATTGTGGTGTACATCAATGATATAGACAAAATGTTGCATAAAATGCCCAGGAAACAGGAAACAAAAGTAGTAATAGATGCGTAAAACTTAGTATATCAGTATTTTGTGATTTTATATTGGAATTATAGTTGCACTGAAGTAATCAGTTATAAATGAGTTTATTCATGATTAGGTGAATTAAAAAAATCTGTGGACTTTACTAAAATCTGTGGACTACATATGTCAATGTCATTATAAACTGTTAAGAAAATAGTATCTGGAGTTAACAAAAAATTTGAAGGAAATGACATGGATCAAAAACCGATAGTTACTTTCAGAAGGCAATTATAAGAGAGGAGATTAAAAAAAAATTGACTATTATCATCCAAACAATTGCCACATCCAGTAATGTTTTTATTCATTATCATTATCCATTTTCTGTTATGATATGCAAGCCCCATTTCTTTTAAGATGGGAAACATGTTACATTCAACAGTTCATCAAACAATTTAAATGGAATTAATTTAATCAGCTCTATAAACTGTGACAGTAATAAGTTTTTATTGAATATTCAGTTATGCATGCAAACAAGCTTTGAATACCCAGCAATAGTTTACAGCAAGATCTTGACCACAATTGATATCATATATTTCTTGAGAGCTGTAACATATAAACCAATAGGCTTAATACAACAGGTAAGGTCCAATTAACGGTATTATACATAAAAGACAAGGTTTATTGCCTAAGTGTGTTGAGATGAGTGTTAACCATTGTTCAGATACCTCAGGCACTTTATCCAAATGTGTTCCAACCAGAATTACAGATGGGTACTTTGCTGTTCCAATGAGACTTTCTTCATTGTTTTCCGTTTCACGCTGAGTGCTTCCTTCACATTCTGGACTTGTGTCAATTGGCATGCCATGAGAATATATGGAATTGAGCCAATAGATAGCATAGTCTGATAAATAAAATGATAGATAAGAAAACTATATGGCGATTTTGGGCCCCTGAATGGAACTATTTTTTTTACTGATCACGTGAAATATAATTCTTTCCAAGCTAATCTTTAAACAATGAAGTACAGGTTTACTAAATCCTGAGGAGCAAATTAATCATAGGTTATCATACAACAAGACAAACAGAATCATTTTGAGACAGACAATGTAAACTTTACCATATATTCATGGACTTCAAAAAGCGCAGATTGTCTCTATTGTCACAAATCTTACTTACAAACTGTTCCTTAGATGAATGATTTGCAAGCAAGAGATTATACAACAATGGCTATCTAATAAGTAAGTCTTTTTAACATCTGATTCACATAGGAAACTATGAACAGTAAAATGTGATAGAATAACAAGCTCCAAGTAATTTTTATTAAAAACCATTATATTGTACCATGTAGGTACAATATTCCAGTCTGCAGAAATAGTCATAACAAGAGGTTGCCTATTGTTACTGCAGTACCCATATTGGAATGTCAGATCTGCACCATTCATATTTAGGACCTGCAATATATTGCTAGAAAACTGTTAGTAAAATCTCCATGTCAATACTAATATTTGTTCAAGAAGAGAAGCAATAAAAGGCTCTTAAAGTTTGTAGCATTGGCAGATGTTCCGTGAGATTAGACAATTAGTTTAGGAGGAGTATGTTTTTAAACTGATTGGCATGACAGCTATTTTGCTAGGTCAGACTAGCACTATTTGTAAGCAGACCAACTGCATACAGTAAAAATTAGTTGAGTGAAAAATCCATGTTGATCTGGACATCTGTTCAACAGGAGCGGCAATAGCAAGATTTTCAAATGGTAGTAATATTGGTGCCTAGATAGGAACCATTTTCATTTAGGACCAACACAATATTATAGGAAACTCTTTTAGAGAAAACCATCCTGTCAATACGGTCAATCACCGCGAAGTAGTACCGTTATAAGATTTTTAAGAAAATCACCATATAAGCAACCAGATCGATGCAAATTTTAAGTACATCAGTTACATTCAGCAAGAAATGTACGAGTGAAAGTTACTTGTCGATATGACCATCCATTCAGAAGAAGTAACAACATTGTCATTTAAAGATGAATGCCATTGCAAGCATATTCGAGGGTAAATCGGTGCCATTCCTATTTGGACCAACAGATAAAATAAGTCTTTTAGTGAAAACTCAGTGTCAATGCGACCATTCCCAAGAAAGGAGTAACAACATTATTTTTAAGGTCGACCATTTAAGATGCCTTAATAAAACCATTTTCATTTAGGATCAGAACTATTAGAGGTTAGGTTAGAAAAAACATATAGAAAAAGCTGCGTGTCATAAGAAGTTGCATATTGAAGTTGAAAGTTGCGTGTTCTTATGATGATCATTTTTGAAGGTGTTATCAATATCAAGTTTTTCAAGATGGCAATGATGGTGGCCATGTTGGATGACAGACTGGAACCAATTTTATTTTAGGCCAGCTAGATATCATAAATAGCCTTTAAATACAAACCCATGTTAATATGACCATCTTTTTATGTGGAGTAGTAATAACAAGATTTTAGAGATCACCAACCAGGTGGCAATATTAATATCAGACCGGCACCATTTCCATTTACAATGAACTGCATCTCATAAGACAGTTGTAATAGAAACTATATTGATATGACAATCCATTCAGAAATCTTATAGATAACAAAATGTTTAAGGTGACCATCACCAAGCCCATCAAAAAGGAATATCCTTAAGAAGATTTTCCAGATTGTGACACTCATATTGGGGTATCAGATCTGCACCATTTTCATTTAGGACCAACTACATACTGCAAGAAATCGGTTAATAAAAACTCCATGTCGATACTAAGAAAAGAAGCAATAACAGGTTCTTTAAGTAGGTAGTTTTTGGCAGCAATTCTTTGACATCAGACATTTGTTTAGATGGAATAGGGATGGCAGATGCTTTAAGCTAGCTATCATATCAGCTTTATTGTGAGGTCAGACTTACATTATTTTTTAGGTGATTGAACCAAATATAGTAACAAGTATTTTAGTGAAAACCCCATGTTGATCTCACCAACTGTTCAAGATGAGTGGTAATAACAATATTTTCAAAATGGTTGTAATATTGGTGGTTAGATAGGAACCAATTTTGTTTGGGACTAACAGCATAACAGCATATTATAGGTAAGTCTTTTTGAGAAAACCATTGCATCAATATTACCGTTCATTGTAGTTGTTGCAAGATTTTTAAGAAAGCCATTGTAACAGCCATTATAGTATATCAGACAGGTAGCAATTTTAATAGGATCACACATATACAGCAAGAAATGTAGGAGTGAAAATCTCGTGTCGATATGACCATTATTGCGGGAAGAGGAACAATATTATGATTTAAACATGAATGCCACGGTGAGCATGTTAGAGGCTAAACTTGCACCATTTTCATTTATAACAACTAGATATAATTAGTCTTTCAGCAAAAACCTGATGTCAATACAACCATTCCTAACAACAGAGAAAGAATATGAGTTTTAATGGTGGCCATTTAGTATGCCATATTAATACCATTTTCATTTAGGATCAATAATGCTAGTGGTCAGATTAGAAACAACTTCTTACAGGAAGAACTGCATATTATAACAGGTCTTTTAGTAAAAAGCTCAAGTTGATTCTACAATCATTGTAGGAGGTGTATCAATACAAAGATTTGTAATATGGCTACAGTGATGGCCATGTTGGATATCAGATCGAAACCAATTTTATTTTGGTCCAACTAGATATCATGTTAAGTCTTTAAATGATGTGGTGACCATCAAATAAGTAACATTTACATTTAAAATAAACTGCATCTCATAAGATGGTTTTAATGAAAACTCCATATTGATACACTAATCTATTCAGTAATCTTAGCAATAATGAGAATTTTAAGATAGCTACCGTGTCAAAGGCCATGTACGCACCATTTTCATGAAAAGCAAATAAACACTGGAATAAATATTTTGATGAAAATTGTATTTTGATACTTGACCATTCATTCAGAAGTAGCAATAATACAATGGTTAGGACAGCCACTGTAATAAAAATACTAGATGTCTAAGATCCATCATGTTCTTGCAGAACCAATTAGACCTTGAGATAAAACTCCCAAGCTTTATGAGTTTCATCCAAATTGCTGGCTAGTCAACAAACTGCTAATGGAAAAAGGTCCAATGATGGACGGCAAGAAAAGGACCTCACATTAGTTCTTCTGATCTTTAATCAGTTGAGTTAGAAATCTCGCATAAATTAACACTATTCTTTGTACTTGTTTTTTTGGTCAGGGATGATAGGTGAGGTTGTTCAAATTGTACTATTGACAGCATGTTAATTTTCTTAAAATATAAAGTATATGGTCATTAATAATGATCAAAGAACTCTGATATAGGACAAGCTAGATATCATCTGAAGTCCTTAAATGAGACCCATGTCAATATGACTCAGGTGATGGATGATAGACACAGGCCCATTATGCAAGCTCTTCTGGTTTTCAAGCTGCATAGGCAAATGCCTTACATAAACGACAAATGCCCCTTACATCTCTTATTGATAAGCAATAATACTAAGGCAACAAAATGCCAAGTCATGTTGTTTCAACTACAATATCAAGAGCCCCTTAGTATGCATTAGGATAAGGGTAACCATGATATTCAAAGAATCCTGAAATCACATACCTTTTATACTGCTCTCCATGTTCCTATTTAAATTCAAGCTGCATTTTTCTTCTTCAACCAAATCATCTAAAGACTTGCTCATGTCTGTGACAAGGAGATAAATGGTTCGCCAGGACATAAATGTCTGGTGAGTGGTATAGAAGATAAACTGTCCAGCAAAATCAAGCATTGTGACATAGCAGAAAGCCTTTCCTGAATGTGTCAGAGTGCCATACTTGGTCACAAAATCATGAAAGTCTGAATGACTCCTGGTATCATTTATCCCAGTACTTATGCCACCTATACTGATAGTCTCATTTGAATCATTTTGACTGTATTGATATCTGTCAGAATCAAGCAAATTTCGTTTATCATGAATACTGTGTTTCTCTCCTACATCAACAGTGTTGTTGACACTAGCTACATTTGTGTACGTTTGCATGACATCAGATTTTGACATCTTTCCCTTGGCTTCCAGAGACACTGGAATAGATCCACCAAAGAAAGTATTATTCATTCCTTCTTGTTGAATGTCGCCTTTCATGTTCTGTTCAGTGTTGGTGAGAAAAATATGGATGCCATTCGTTTCTTCTTGACTGACATCATGCAAGTTCATATTCTTGCTTGCAACATGCTTACAGACAATATTCACAAGGAGCTGACCATTATCCGGAAAGCGGTGTTCTGAAATTAGCAAGTAATTCAATCAAATTGGTATTATTTCTGGAATTTAGATGATTTGCATGCTACCAAACTATGAATAAAAATTGACAAATAGAAAATTATCTATCAAACTGTAGCTATCTTTGTCGCAAATAATTATATAATTTCTAAAGTGTGCCATCTTAAAGTGGACTGTGACATCTACATAGTTTTGAGTATTCTATTTTAATACATAATGTTATACTTCAATTTACATTGCCTTCTTAAGCAAGCATGCGAACCTTGTAAGAGAACGCATAACTTCTATTGGGTTTGATTTGGTAACAAATAGAAGAAATATCAAATGCTGCAACTGATTTGCATCTGTAGATAATACAGAGACAGAAATTTTGTACTTAGAACCTTACACACAAAACCCTCAATGTACTTATGATATACAAAACATATTAAGCAATGAACTGAACAACAATTAGTTTTATTATATCTTGCAATGGACAAATAATCAGACAAAATGGACAAATGAACATTTTCAATTCTTATATAATTAAAGGCATAATACTGAGACAAGAAGTCACAGGTTGTTGCAATTAGAACACAAGGTTACAAAGCTTTGAAGCAGCTATAAGATATGTTAAAGTGCCATCGCTTCTCTGGAAAATAAGAAAAATATTGAGATAATGGCATCACATATTTTGTGTCTCTAACGTTGAAGAAAAGTGAAAATTTTTCAACTAATCTCCACAAGTGCCATAACAAAAACAGATAATCACATCATATTCCTACACATGTCAGACAGATGATATAACATTTAATTAAGGTCGGATGTTTGACAGTACAGTATTCCTCACTCACTAATATAATGGGAATATTCCAGCGACAAGGTCATTGTGAAACATGCAATGTAATGTACACAGCTAACAAACAACCAGCTAGAGAGATAGCAAATCAAAGTGAAGATAACACGTGGTCTCACTGTTCAAGTGTCTTGATATAATGATTTATGCACAACCTAAAACATCTTGCACCTATGTAAGTGCTCTAGACCCAGTACAGAAACTAGGAAAAAAAACCAAACCAAAATGCATGATTGCAATTTATGCAATGTAAGTCTTGTATCAAAACATTAATATTGTTAAATGTAAATAGTAACATTTTTAGACCAAAATTTTTTTTCAACTTAAATAATCAAAACTTGCAGATCTGAGTGGAATTTACTCCTCAGAAACAACCATTTATCATAGGTCGATGCTGCAAGGAATACACCAAGAATTTTATTTTAAAATCAGATTTGGAAAGGAATGCACATCTTTATTATGTGTTTTAATCATATTATTCTTTAATGAAACACAAATTTTGGTTCTTTTAATTATATGCTTGTGAGCAATGGGGTTACACCAAACATTTATTTACACATGTTGACATGTCTGAATTAATAGGACATATGTCTGTATAAGAGCTTATTTACAGATTTCAAGATGCTAACCTTTTTTTTCCACGATCCACTCCTTTGTGTCAAGATCTATTTTACAGCATCTGGAGTGTACCTCAATGCCTTCAGTTGAAACACGGGGAGCTTCTACATTATTTTCATCTAATAAACGTTTTGTTAAAGTCGTTTTACCAACACCAAGATGCCCCACGATCATCAGGCGGATGTTATAAACATTTTCTTTTCCAGCCTCTAAAGCCTCTCTGTAAAGTTGCTGTGAACGTTTGTCCATTCTAAGTATTTCAGGTGGTAATCCTAAGACAATTCACAAAGTAGAAAGAATAATGGTGTGTAAAATTATATATTAGTCCCAATACATATATCTAAATTATTCACTCAGAAAATGTGTGTCCAAAAACCTCTAAAACTAAGAATATGCTGCCCCACCAATGCCCTGCCAAAGATATCAGAAGTTAGTTTATAATTCAATTGATTAAATATAGTTAAAGTAATAAACAGTGCATCCTTCTCTGGTTTCTTGTTAGGCCCCTCTTTGTTTACTATGGTTTCTCTGCCTACACATGATGTCATTGCAGCCAGTATATGTTAATAATCTAGTAACTAAATTTACATATGTTGTCATCTTGAACCAGTCAGATGACCTAGCTGGAGCATGTGATCAAAGATTATGTCAGTTGTTGATCTAAACATGTCGGACATGGTAGCTATCAAGCAAAAGTTAGCCAAAATATGTCAATTGCATAGTGTCTTTAACCTTCAATCATCCCTTGCTAAGCACAGGGATGACAACACAATATTCTTCCAAACAATGCATTATGCTGTACCTGTTGACAAACTCCTGCTGGTGGTCATTGTACCCAGCAATTTATGCAAGGCCATACTCAATTGGAAGCATGTCAATCTTGCCTTACTGCTGATACCTGGCATGGAGGTTAAATTATCAACCAGGGTGCCAACCAAATTGTAGTTAAAGGGAGTGACCCATGTTTGGCCGGCACTTAAATGTACTCAGCTCTTATGCCTATATATACTTCATACATGCTTCCTATGTTGCATGTATGGAGTATCGGCTGATGTTTGTTATCATAGCAATCCTCAGTATCATACTTATTGCCTTTTGGTGTTATGATTGCCAGTATATACCTCATATCAGCCCCTTGCGGCTCCACATACAGGTGTCAGAYWCTCTTGACAACCAATCAAACTCCCCAGAGTCTCTCTTCCTCATGTATTCCTAATATTGGAACAAAGGGTCATTGCTAAGTTTCATGCATTCACAACTTTGCTTTTGAACCCCAATTTGTGTCAGTACTTAAATGTACTCAACTATTATGCCATATATACTTCGTACCTGCTTCCTACAGTGCATGTATAGAGTATCGGCTGATGTTTGTTATCATAGC
>QKMX01097673.1:0-10865 GCA_003401595.1 Venustaconcha ellipsiformis | reverse complement strand
TGTAGCTTGTTTAGCTTATGCCTAAATCCGGTACTGCCTATTCATACTGTGAAATTAAGTTGTTTCAGAATAATAATTATTTCTAACAAAGTATAGATTGATAACATTTTAAATAAGGGGCATACATTTTTAAACAACCACAAGATAAAAAAATTGGAACAAATTTTTATAAAAATCAACACAGATGCAAATGTTGATAAAACAAGAATTTAGTCAAACCTCAGGTAGCCTGCAAGTGTTCATTTTTCTTATATTTTCCCCTGCACCTGACTTGCAAAAACATTAATATTGACAATGCTTTCACTGCCAGAGAAGTTATACATTCTTATACTTGTGAGACAAACTGGCCATAAGAAATTACCGATTTATATTTACATAAAAAATATACAAAAAAGTAACAATAAAAATGCTAAGAACTTAAAATTGAAAAAAACATTGCATTAACATGTCTTGAAATAAAATGAATACTTTTCAGTCACAGCAATGCAAAATAACCATAAAATTTGAGGTTCTTATTCTTTTTCTTATGTTGCACACAGTCATACGGATTTCAAATTAATATTTGGATAGGGTGAGGTAGATTGGTCCGAAAAAGATATAGTTACTTAGAGTTCCAAAATTTGCATTTTCTCATGATTTTGATCTTGAGGAAGTGAGAATGGTTATTATATGTGTCACACTGTATATAATTGTCTCAACCTTGATTAAAATATCTTCATTTGTCCAAGTATACAAGTCACAGAATTACATGTTTTTGCTATTACCTTGATCTTGATGCAGGGGGGGGGATAATTGTGGTATGCACAACAACTAGTTATGATGTATACGTGGGCAAGGTTTTATGAAAATCTCTCTAATCATTATAAAATTTTGGGTCAGACAACCAAACTTTGATCGAGAGAGATATGAATGTTAAAAATGCCACAATTAAATATACGATACTTTGGCCAGCCATATAAAAATATTGTTATGAGAAATGTTTCTCATATTATTCTAATCTCAAAATCTGAACAATCAGTAAAAATTGACATTTCATAAGGAGTTGTATAAGTTGTACATATTTTGTAAATAATTAAATGGATCCAGATTTGACTTCATTTTTAACTAAGTTAGATGAGGACTGTTTGTTCCGAACAAAAAATTTCTTCATAGTAAGAACAAAAGCCATGTATGCTTGCAAATATGTATGTATATAGGTAGATAAGATTGAAAGTAATTAAGCAAGTATATCTTCACCTGCAACACAGGACAACAGTAAACCTGAACATCAAAAATAGTACAAAACTTAACCTACAGGGACAACATCATCATCATCTTCTTAAAATGGATCATCCTAGAAACAATGGAGGATTCACACATTGTTTCACAAATTTTTTTTATATACTTCTGTAGGGGAGACAACATTCTTGCTTGAACAGGAAGACAATTGTTCTTGGATCTATGATATTGCTCAGAGGTAAGTACTGCTGATTACCAAAAATTAGCCATTTTCTCAGAAGCTCATGAAAAATAGCATAACCAAATAATAAATTAGTTTTTAATAACTTGGGTAAGTGGAGTCTTGAGAAATAGCCTGAATCAATACCACTGCTATGCCATTTCATATGAAAAACTTAGTAAATCAAATTTGGAGACGATCAGAAAAGTACAAAATAACAAAAACACAATAGGTCATCATTTAGCTGAGCTGCATTTACATACAAAATTAACAATCAATTATTTAACACTGCAAAATGTCAAGTATTTGTAGCTTTAAGCATCAATTCATGCATATGTAATATATATTTAATTTACATTATATGCATCCAGCTGCCAACAACATTGACCCAAATAGGCCATCAAATGAAACCTCAGCAAACCAAGGTCTAAACAGGGTCTATAATTGAGATAGACCATGTGTTGTTGGTCCATTATCTACAATCAGATGCAAGTCGGCTTTGTTCACACTTGGGTATGTATTATACACAAGAAATATGATACATTAAGATTTCATAAACATCATTGCCATGGTAATGAAATAAAATATGTGCCACAGCAGATAAACTGAATCATTAATCCAGAATTGACTACTCCAATACAGCTGTTTTCTTAAGTTTTAATACAGAGTGATAAAATAATTAGCAGTTAACAAAGAATAACAGACATATATGCAATCAGTCTTCCTTTATTTTCTAATTAGAAATTTTGTTTCCAAATTTTAAACAAAAGTACCATATATGGTACATTATATATCATCCACATGCTAAACAGTATTTCAGTTAAAAAAAAAAACATAGCAGGCTTTGTTATGGCATGCATTTAGATATAACACAATTGTGGTGTTGCTCCTAAAATTTCATGTATTTATTTCATACTTATTTTTCAAAGTACAGAAAATGTTTAAAATGTTCATTATCATTCTGTCAAGAAACTGTGTATAAATCTGAATATAACATCATCATGGTGTTACTCCTGAAATTTTGTAATAATTTCACTAATTTCTTTAAGTTCTGTGCTAAAATAAATGGAGTTTGATTAAAAAATTAGCAGGATGTGTTGAGTTCTTTAAGTGAAAATTGTCCTATGATCTTTCTTTATACAAAATAGTTATTAAAATGTTTTTATTTGTGAATGTGTAAGTAATTACTTTGATCTTAGTTTAATTTTGAAACATGTCAGCTCACAAGTGTTAATCTTATTATTATTGATCCAACAACAATACAACCATTACCTTTGTGTTTCTCTTCAATAGGCAATATAATAACTACTTAGACATTAGCCAACTTGTTCATTAAAAGAACCAAGTACCACACGATGCAGTGGTTGATAAAAGTCACCAGAATGTATAAATAAATATAATTTCTAATCATCAAAATTAATCTCAAAACTAAATGTTCAAATTATGAGGCAATAGTTTACAAAACATAAGGAAAGCTGCAAAAATGTGCATGTGGCTTGGTGGTCATGTTTAACAATCATCATACAATCAGATGACCAGTGAATAATGTCATCTATTTCCTATACAAATGACCAAATTCTGGATTAACAATTATTCTTGCTGCAGTCATTCAAACAAATCGGTGTCAAAATGTAAATTAGTGGGTATTTACAATGGATAACAATACATGGAAATGTAAAGCCTTTGCTGTTGAAGAGAAGAATCAGGCCCTGGGCAGGATAACTCCAGTGTTAAACAAAATACATTTAGGTGTTCATATGTTCACCATCCAACAATGAAAGAACAGCTGAAAATCAATCAGTTTTTCAAAAGCAGCAGAGAAATTCTAACAGTATGAATTTAAACAGGCACTGTTTATTGACTTTGGGATATTCACATACAAAATACTGAACCATTAATGTGTTTCACCTTTCCTTACATAATTTTGCCATTATTGTTTCTGTACTGAATTCAGACATTTAACGATTTGTAATACAATTACTAAAAATTATACTTCTGTGTGCAAAATTTCAAAGGAATTATTATGGATTCACTCTCATGCATGCCATATGATTGATTGTTGATACTCCAACAATTCACACTATATACATCAGACATGTATATATGTGCACCAGCGCATGGTTCTTGGAACAAAGTAAAATAATGAATTATATATATATATATATATGCTATTCTCTATGTTTTCACTACATGTGTATTTCTCGTTTCATATGCATTGATTAAAGATGGTAACTATTCTAATTATGCACATAATTTGGCACCTACCTCTGGCCATTCTTTCTGTCCATGAATCATTTTCTTAAGATAACCGACTTGGTTTGTAACAGCACAAATCAGTAAATAGCCTGATGACTTTTTTGTGGACCCCAACCTTTGTTATAGTGGGGTTACAATGTATTATATTTCTTGTATATAAAAACTCTTTCATTGGCTGGCATTCTGGTACTAACAAAGTTGTACCCATTTAACTTGTGTACCATGTCACTGGTACTCTGACACTGACCTTTGACCCCTAGATTCCAAAATTAAATGGTTTCTTTCTTGCCTCATATTCAATTTTGTCAGCTGGGGAAGCTCATTTTTATACTGTACTCTTACATAATAACAATATTAAAGTACAGAAAATGGCAGAATATCCATTAACAAAACATTTAGGTAGCAGGAATCATATATATATATATACACACACACACATTACATATTACATGCAAGACATTATTTTTGTTTGAGCATATGCCACATACTTTGAGTAAAGCTCTGTCTGTATGTGGTTTATTTTATTTTTGTTCTATTAATGCCATTTTTCCAGCAAATTAGATATATACATAAATTATACAAGTGTACATAAAGTTCAAACTAAATGAAGTTACTTCTAGGGGATTGAGCTCTACCACTGTATGCAAGGACTTTTATATTTTAATCACCTAGTCTTCTTTTGGTATAGATGGAGTAGGCATTTCAAATCAACACCAATTTAAAAGTGACTGTATGGTTCATGCAGCCAAAGCAATACAAAATTCAAGAACATATAATGGACTTTTCAAAACCTTATACATCTGCAAGGACTGGGATTCTATTGTTTTATGAATACAGTAATAAGTGTCCATTGAGGTAGTGGCTACTATAGAAAGCAGTTTTGATTTGACACATTAATGTACAGTCTTAATTAACCAGTGTGCTTTGATGATTCATCCACGGATTTGGGAGTGATCTGTACAATTATGGCATGTCAATTGCTTGCAAAACATAATATGATAGGCTTTCCTTGCATCAGTGTTCCCAATATTCATCCAATTCAATGAAATGCTTGAGCAAGTCATGTCAGTACTCTGCTTTTTATATTCACAGAGAATATCAACTAAGTTGTTCAGAACATGGAAATTCTTAGCTTAGACTGATCTCCTGTCATGTATACTTCTCTGAAGTCTAATAAAAACAGTGTAATAGTTTTCACCATTTACTCCAACTGATGGGGAGCTAGTAGATTCTCACCTGTTATACTCTACAGCTATCAGATATTTCTATTTCTGGTACATATGTCTGTTTAAGGTTTAGTACTTGCCATGTGAACAGCCAAAACCAGGGATTTTTTCATCTCATACGATCCCAAATATTCTCTATCAGTGTAACAAGATTTTACTGTATTTTAAGCAACATTTATTCTGTACTAACTTAAATTGAGGTTGTGATTTAGCAAAAATATTTCAAAATTAGATGTAATTCTGTATTTATACTATGTCCTTGTTCTGAGAAACAAATTTTTCGACATCTACAAATCTATAGAAATTACCTTAATCTGCCTTTTTCTATATGAAATTTGAAGCAAATCTGAGCATCTACGCTTTTTTAATTATGTCTTAAGGATCTGGTGCAAATTTTTGTTTCTAAAACTGCTCATTCACGCTGAGTGCATAGTTTTGCATTAAAATCCTGTATTAATTATACAGATCATAACATCTGTGACATCTGGTACATACTGAAAGCTTACATGACAATGACTCAGCAAAAACAATCCCATGTTCTTCATTAAATAACATCCCATAGGTCAAATGTCAGGACTTGCCTTTCTGCTAAATTATATCACCATGTGCAAAATACAAAACTATGGAATGGAGATTTAGCCTAATATCCGGCATACTGACTTACGGTGCATGGGTTTGTATGTGCACTGATATACATGTATACAAGTTTCATCACTTAAAATCAATCAGCTTTAAATTTATAGATTAGAAGACAAAGTGTTATGGTATGGAGACAAAATATTCAAACATGATCTTGTACTTATTGAACTCCTTGATATGGTATGCAACATAGCTTCTAGTAATCATGTATACCAAGTTTCATACTTGAATCTCAAACATATTTTAAACTGTAGAACAGAAGGGAAAGTGTGATGGAAAATAAAATATTGAACCATGACCTTTAAGACCTCCAAAGTTGTTGGTAACACACTGACTTTCAATATACACTCCCAATGGTACTTGTAGCATGCAACAAACTTTCATACCTTTATCTCAAACATCTTAAAAATTAGAAGGCAGAAGGGAAAGTGCAATAAACATATAAAATACTGAGCCATGATCTTGTCTTGGAAGACAGGAAACTCAAGTGGCATGTTGTAAACATTCTAGTGATTATGTATCAGCAATGGAAATTTCATCTAGTATCATACGGCTCTGAAGTTAAGAGCAGAAAGGAAATGGTGAAAAACTAAAAATAATGACCTGTGACCTTGATCTTGAATATGGCCACCCTAATATGTGACACACCTTCCAGTGATGATTAACATCTAAGCCAAGTTTCATTCCTTAATCTCAGAGGGCTTTAAAGTCAGTCAGTGTAATGGAAAGTGTGATGGAAAACAGAAAATAACAAGAAAGGATCTTGAAGAAAACACATTTGATGTGGTATGCAATGCACTTTAATTTTATCCATTAATCTTCAAAAGTAGAGCTGAAGGAAAACTGTCAAGAAAAGTGTAAAAATACAGAGTCATGACCTTGACTTTGAAGAGTAACTTAAAGAGTCTAATAAAAAAAAAAAATCAAAATATTAATTAGTAATTCTTCTGTCAATGAATGATTTGAAATCTATATTTTGATTGAAGCATAAATTTATCAAGTAATAATGTTATAATTCCCTAACTTTTTAAAATTCATCAATGGCTGATAATGATAAATCCAAAACTTCTTAACACTTCTGGTGAGTATGTGGAGAAAATTACCTCTAGGGATGATGACCTGAAAAAGTTCTTCCCTCTTGAACAGCAATAACATTGTTCATAATGCTGATAATATTCCTTCATGTTTGTAGATACCTAATATTGATGTTACAATGTAAAAATTAAAAGCCCCATGTCCTTCAAATACATGCTGTTGACCTAATTTTATGCTGGGGATTAGAAGGATGAAAGTATGAATTCTTATTGGAAGTATTTGACCACCCCACCCCAACCCTTTTTGCTAGATACCTTTTAACATATAGTATAGTTAAATTTTGGTGGATTTCATTGCTTTAAAAAATGAATTTAAAGACCCTGGGAGAGTGAACAATCTGATTTCAAACAGTAATCCAAAGTGCAATAGAAAAATAAAAGAGTTTAATGATAAGGCTTGATTTCACAGATAATGAAGAGTGAAAAAATAGGCAATGAAAAAAAGAAATTTTGATAATAGTTTAAATCATCATTTTCATCATCATAAAACCTACTTATAAAACAGATGTTTAGTATGTATACACAGGAAGTATTGAAGAATTTCTTTTTACATGTTCATGCATTTCAGGTGTTTTTTAAACAGTTGTAAATCAATGTTATTCCTCCAAACTTAAGAAGAGGAGTTTTATTTGAATTGCTAATAATAATATTCATTATCTGCATAAAAAGTCTTCAAGAAACTGCTGTGATTTCCAAAAACTGCGGTGACACTGTGGGAAAGCAAGTGGTGTTTATCTTCAAATTCTGTCTCTATCAAACACCCAACTGCAAAGAGCATAGACCCACCATAATGTTGCATAATGCATTAGCTAATTTATAGTCTACATGTTTTGCATCAGAAGCAGGACAAACAGTGTAGACTTTTATCTTTTGCCCAAGTCACAAATCACTCAGAGATGACCATGCCTACTCAATAGCATGTTTTGTAAAACTGATGATTTTCTCAAGAGAACTTCACTACCTTACAAGAGTGATGTCTGTGACTGATACATGAAAAATTCATATAATTTAGATGAAAAATAATCAGCTTGTTACACAGTGAATTTTTACATGTTATAAAGTATAAACTGGACAGGTGTCTAACCACTAAAGCAGCACATATCCTCTTGGTCGGACAAACTTATCACAGGAGTTTTTATTTTTTAGTGAACAATATATTGCCCAGAATATGATTAGCTTGTAGCCTATTGGGAATTCAAATAAACAACCGACTGATATTTAAGTGGAACTTGGGGATTTACCAATTATGCAACAATAGAGCTGTATCTATATACATTATATTCAGTTTTATTCAGAATTAGTTCATGAGCTCTTATTTAAAAAAAAATTCCCAATACTTATATAAAATATGAAGTCAGATTGACAGAATTATTTTTTTGTTTGGAAAACATAATAATTATAATACACATACACAAATAATGTACTAAATACTAATGTCTACTTGTCGAAATGGTATTAAAATGAAATGTGTTTAAATGCCTGAATCGTTCATGGTTCTTTTGATTACATATATCTGGTAAATTTGCATGTTGAAAGTTTCTGTTGCGAATAATATCAACATGCTCCAAGTCACTCTCTAGTTCTTCTTGTGTAAGAGTGATGCCATTATATTGCCCTTTTGGGTCAGCTTTGTGACGTTTTTCTTTCCAGCACAGCAGATGGTGGTCCCTTGCTTGTAGAATACCAAAAATAATTCCAAAAAGAATGACTGCTGCTATGCATAGAACAATCACCCAGATGAAGAATCCCAACATATCTGGGTCAAGAAAATTCAGCAGTAATTTCTTCTGACATATACTATCCCGATTTTCATAGCCATCACGACATTGGTAGCAGTCGGAAACATGTGGTCCTTTGCAAGTCCTACATGCTTCATTACATGCATGGCATATGCCATGTCTTTGATACTTTGGCTGTGAGTTATCTGACGTGTTTCCTGTGGAACGGACTCGCACCATTTCCATTGTACCATAAAAATGCTCAGGACAGTTAGCCACACATCCATCGTTAAGTTTAAAGAATCCTGGTCTGCATTCTGAAATAGAAAAGGAGATGTGTTAAATGGCAAATCTTATGAAGAAATATGCATTATACAGTAGATGCACAATATAATGGCAGAACAGGGACTAAATTTACCTGCATGAAAAACTACAGGGTTGGAATGTCCACTGATTATAGCTAGATGTGAAGTTATTCACAACCACACAGTGAAATATCTCAATTTCTTAACTACAAAATGCAATATCAGGCATATCAATATTCTGGATGCATGGGATTGAATGTCAGCAACTGTTGCTGTTGAGTGCCCTCTCCACTGAACCATTTCTTTTTTGCAAATAAACTTTGCTAGTTGTGAGGTCATATTGTTCACCCACTATCCTTATGGAATATACTTTCTTGTGTGTGTTTTCCTATATAAACTTTTAAGAAGTAACATGTACAACGTATTCATCTTCTGTATTACTCACATATGTGCAAACTCTTTTGAGCCTCTTTTTATGATAGACTAATAAAATCAAGCACTAAATAAACCCATTCTGATAGTGTAACTTGAAAGGAAATTGAAATATTTCTATTTTTGGAAAACTGTTAATGTAAATGGCCTAACAAGGGAAACAACTATACCACTCCCTTGTTATTCTACACTGATAACTTACAACCTGTTGAAAATGCAACAAGATCTAAAGATCTCATTCAGACAGATAACAAAAATAAAATGGATCATGATGAATTTGGACTGTTCTGCCATAAAGCTAATCATATTGATCATCCAGTATTCACACATTTAGAAGGTCAAGCTTTCCAATGATCTTCTGATATAAATGGATAATAAAAGAAAAATGTAGAAAATATCAGCACATAAATGGTTAAAGAGTGTCAAATGTTTACAATTTAGTCATGTCTTGGGCAATGACAACACTGTGAAGTCATAAGGACAGAAAAGAAGTTTCTTGAAGGTACTGATGCTTTGTTATCAATAAGTATTTAAAAAGAAGTTCCAGGAATTTAAGATAAGATGATTTCTACTTTTAATTCTCAGTGCTGAAAGCATCTGATATTCTTGTGTGATCAAATTTCGATTCAGCCGTGGTGTGGCCATATGGGATGTAAGACTGGCATCATTTTAATTTATGATAAACAAGACACCATTATAAGACTTAGTGAACACCCCATGCCAGTATGACAATCTGATGCCTGCCAAAATTCCAGACAGTTCTGTAGGATTCTGAGATTCAAAATGTGTGTTTGGAGGTCCCAAAGTTGGACCAATAGTGTGACCCTACAAAGTAATGTCATACAAATTAGAATAAGTTATCTGTGCATTGATTACAACCATGCAGTCATTAAATAAAAAAAATTACACCGAGAATCTGTCTTTAAAATCCATTGGACAGTGGAATATGGTCTTAAGTAGACTCAGTCTTTACTGCTCTCAACAATTCAGTCAGTAGTTTGAAGGCAATGCAAGTGTCTTTGGAGTTTATCTCAGCAGAGACTGGATGGTAATGTTGTTCAAACTAGCTTTAAGATATTGCCCAATGTTTGCCAGCATAGAAAATTATCTTTTTCCATTTGAGTTGCAGTCAGTGAGTGTAACACCAGTTAAAATTAGGGGTGAAGCTTAAAATCAATATTTTTTCCATATCGATACCCATATCAATTACAAGAGGTGAAGAATATATACAAAATGATAGATAACTATACAAGTTACTTTAATCTTCAGCAGTCATAAATAATTATTAATCATTTGCCTTTTCATAATTTAAATCGAGAAATCATCTGAAACCATGGTGGGCACATTCACATATTTATGTCAATAACAAAGAAAAGCTATTGACAACACCCACTTGCCTTTCTACAAATTAACTAACACAAAGCGACTATCTCACATGGTTTGAAATATGCACCACCCCTGCCAATTTCATGCTGAATATTATATCACATCAGCAAGTTCAACCATAGAAAACTTGTATTAACAAATAAATTCCAGATTTGTTCCCCATGTGTGATTTATGAACACTACTTATCATTTAAAATCTAGTTATTGCTACTCCTTCCAGATGGAAATTTTTATCAACATGGGTTTTTAGCTCTACTCTCTTACTATGTTGATAGATATCACACACTCCATTAAAGATGTCAAAATTTTGGGAAATTTTTTCCAGGTACCTAACAATCCTAATAATCAGTTTTCTTAGTACCTGATCAAAG